>MDKI01126414.1:0-16841 GCA_005239505.1 Nicotiana paniculata | reverse complement strand
AAGTCTTGAGAGAATTGATTGAGTAAAATTTGCGTATTCTAAAGACTTGATTGATACTTTAATTCCCTGTGGGATCGACTCTGGGCATAATACCCCGGATTATATTTGCAACGCCCGCTTAGTATTTTATTAGACATAGTTGAGTGTGATCAGTGTCGCACCTGCGGAAACCCAATCGCAGGTGTGGAAGTTCATTAAGTGGCCTTGGGTCGCACCTGCAGCACCCCTTTCGCACCTGCGTGCCCGCACCTGCGGAAATACCATCACAGGTGCGGAAATTCATTTAATGTCCTGGGGTCGCACCTGCGTGTCCGCACCTTCGGAAATACCATCGCAGGTGCGAGACACCAGAACCAGAATGGTTCAGCTGTTTCTCAACTCCTCAACTCACCCGTTGGGCATCC
Source organism: Nicotiana paniculata (assembly GCA_005239505.1). Taxonomy (NCBI): domain Eukaryota; kingdom Viridiplantae; phylum Streptophyta; class Magnoliopsida; order Solanales; family Solanaceae; genus Nicotiana; species Nicotiana paniculata. Next base: position 16,437 of record MDKI01126414.1, on the reverse strand, counting down.
GAAACAACCCCGAGGCCCCCGGGACCTCAACCAAACCTACCAACTGACCCTAGTACCTTGTTCAAACTTGGTCGAGACTTAAAAACACATCTCATTACATCAAAATCATCACTTATGCATAGATTCAAGCCTAAGAACTTAGGAAATTTCTAGAATTCACATCCGACGCCGAAACACGTCTAAACTCATCCGAATGACCTCAAATTTTGCACACAGGTCATAAACGACATCACGGACCTGATGTTGCTTTCAGAAATCCATTCCGAGTCTGATATCAAAATCTCACCTATCGGTCGAAATCGCCGAAATTCTAGCTTTCGCCAATTCAAGCCTAAATCCACAACCGACCTCGAAAACACATTCCGAACACGCACCTAACCCCGAAATCACCCAACGGAGCTAACAGAGTCAACGGAATTCCATTCCGGATCCGTCTTCACACAGATCTAGCTACGGCCAGATATCTAAAGCTAAATTCCACATTTATGGACTATGTGTCCAAAATCACCCCGGATTTCATCACTCAATGCTCCGACAAGTTCCAATAACATAAATAGACATGGGAGAAATAATAAATAGGGGATCGGGGCGCTAATTCTTAAAATGACCGACTGGGTTGTTACATTATCATTTTTATGTTTTTTTTGAAGATTTAGTGAAATCTTAAACCTTAGACCAATAAACAACCAAAAAAAAAGTATTGATAATATTATAGAGTAGGACCCCAGACTTTAAAAATATAAAACGCTAGGATAAGATAAACAATTTGGAGCTCATTAAATTTAGGTCATGAGTGAATAAATGAAAATATTCATTTATAGGCGGCTTTTAGAAATATGTTCAAGTACGTAATTGAATAATTCCGCATATGCTACTTGACTATTTTTTTTCATTAGATTATTGCCAAGTATTTTTGTACGCGTGTTAAAAGTGTTTGTTGTTCCCTTGATTTTGTTATGGTACATAAAGGTTGAGTTGGAGGACAGTGTTACGATATTTACATATATTCTGGTTGGTTTTATTATGAAATAATATTGGATACAGCTTGTGAGCTATATTGTATTCTGTTTACAATTGTTGAGATAAACGTGTTGTGAAAGGCTTGGCCTGAATTGTGAAAGTTTTTGATAAATAAATCAATTGATAGTGATAAGGGTGGACAATAAATGACAGTGATAAGGGCGGACATGAGAAATAAATGATAATGATAAGGGTGGACATGAGAAATAAATGATAGTGATAAGGGTGGATAGAAAAAATAAATGATAGTGCTAAGGGTGGACAGGTGGGATCGGATTACACGCCGCAACAAGACAATGGCGAGGGATAATATTTATGTTTTACTTATTTTAATTACAAAGATTTGGAAACTTTACTGTTTTACTCTACTGTTTTCCCATATCTTGCACATTTGGTTATTTTAAATTTAAGTTTGGAAACTTGGAAAGTTGTGTGAAATTTTCGACAGCCGAGGCCTGGAATAAGCGAGTGAGTTATTTTATTTATTTATTGTTGCAGTTATATTTTCTTGTTTGCGTAGAATTATTTTATTAATTTATTATATACATATATTGTTGCATGTTAAGTTATAATTGCCCCGCCTTAGCCTCGTCATTACTTCGTCGCGGTTAGGTTCGGCACTTACTCAGTACATGGGGTCGGTTGTACCGATACTACACTCTGCACACTTTTGTGCAGATCCAGGTACCGGCCAGCAGTAGAGATTTTTAGTAACCGCTATTCATTATCCGGAGATACGAGGTATATCTGCCGGCGTTTCCAGATCCCGAGAGTCTTCTCTTAGTTCGTAGAGACTGTTTTATAATTTTCCTAAAACAGTTATATTATTTTTTCAGCCCATTGATTGTAGTATTCTTTAGTAGTTCGTGAATTGTGACACCAGACTCTGGGGTAGTCTTAGAGTTATTTATATAATTAGTTCGTGGCTCGGTCTATTTATTTGCTTATTATTTTATATTTGGAGTTATTCTTCGGAAACCATTAGATTAAGTTTACTTTAAATTCATTTTATTATGTTTAAATGGATAATCAAAGGAACATAGCTAATCGAACTCTAACATTGGCTTGCCTAGTAAGTGTGGTGTTAGGCGCCATCACGATCCCTAAGCTTGGGAATTTGGGTCGTGACAGAGATGGTTCGGACATGTGAAGAGGAGAGGCATTGATGCCCCAGTTAGGAGGTGTGAGAGGTTGACCTTAGGGGGTATGAAGAGAGGTAGAGGTACTAAGAAGTATTGGGGAGAGGTAATTAGGCAGGACATGGAGCAGCTGGAGCTTACCGAGAACATATCCTTGATAGGAGAGTGTGGAGGTCGAGAATTATGATACAAAGCTAGCAGGTAGTCGAGCGTTTTGTTTTTTCTAACTCAGACCGGTAGCATTAGTATTAGTATGCATCACTGTTACTCCTAGATTGCTATATTTACCTACTGTTTGATTGATATCTTTTCGCTTTGGTTTCTTAATTTCCTGTTGTTGTTGTTACTACTTATGGCCTGCTTCTTTTCATATATTCTCTAGCCGAGGGTCAATCGGAAACAACCTCTCTGTCCTCCTAGGGTAGGGATAAAGTATGCATACACATTACCCTCGTAAAATCCACTTGTGGGAACTCACTAGATTTATTTTTGTTGTTGTATTAAGACACACTTACTTCCCCTTGAACCTAATTTTTCATATGGTTAAAAAGGATTATGAACAAAAGCAACACAATATCCAAGAGTTACAAAAAGAAACTCAAACGGAGTTCTTGTTTGTCCATAACTCATATGGAGTAAATTTAACTAACGTAGAAGGATTACATTAATTGAATCACAAATGTCCGACTGAATTAAGTGCAAAGGACACAAGCCAGTGCCATAACTTGTTTGTGTCAAATACAAAACCAAACCATGTTCATTAAAGACCAAATGAAATTAATCAATATAGTAACTAATACAAAGGCATTTTTGTTCTTCGCTACATGGTTTATGGCTCCTGAGTCTATAATCCACATGAGATGTGACTCAGTTACATCACTATGGAAATTGGTAATAAGGTTGTATGCCTTTTTAGCTTGGGAGAATCACGAGCAAAGTGTCCTTGTTCTGACAGTTGAAGTACTTGAGCTTTTGCCACATTTATGTTCTTCTTTGAGATAAAGATCTTTTTCCTTAGCTTGTTGATCAATCTTAGGCTTCTTTTAGAATTATCCCTTCCCTTCTTTATATAGTTCATAGTATGGACCAGAACTCGCGACATATACACTGTAGTAGCTTTGTTTATCCCGAGGCTCTCTTCCTCAAGTTAAAAAAAAAAAGCACCTAACATCTTCCATAGTTTTAAATGTTAATGTCTTGAGTCAAATGTATCTTCATATGCTCCAACATTAGGTATGGAACGAATTACAGCTGGGACTTGCTGCTCAGTAGTCATCCTATGATCAACATCTCTAGTTCGTTAACCATATTTGACCTGTGGTGAAGAACCTGAAAATGCTTATCATAATTTTGATCAACGTGTTTGTTATAATATCAAACTGAATGGTAAGTGTCCTTAGCTTGTTAATTGAAGTATGATGAGCTTTCCATGAAGACGACGAATGTACTTTCAGATTCTCTCAGGATGCCATTATCCATTATGCTTAACAACGCTATATGAGTAAGAGAATTCTTCTTTTTCCACCCTAATAAGACTCTCTGTCTTTCACATACTGGTCAGGTGATGTCATAAACACATCTAGAGCCTCAGAACCTCTTTTTTTTTGGAACATACTAGATTTTATGTTCACCATTTTATAATCGTCGACTCTGAGCTTTCACCTTTATTAAGCTCGCCAGAAATATTCTTAACAGAAATTAACATACTGATATAAACCAAGATAAAATACTTGATACATTTATGTGTTCGACAACCACGTCACATGGACTTAGGTGTAATCTAGGACTCCGGTAAAGCCCTACCTAACCCAGTTGTGTATACACATTGTTTGTGTATGACTATACCAGCTGCCCCTGATAGCCTCTGTATGAGATGGATTCTGAAAGACATGTGACAACATATAAGCGTGTTTGTGATATATACAATCACTAGGAGATAGAGATAAGACAACTAAATTTTATCTAGAAGGGAGTCTTGATAGTGTATATAAAAACACCATGTATCGGATCATATGAAGTAGTGAATTATCTTCATGGTATCTTTGGTTCAACTAAAATAAGACATGATCCTAAAGCTCTTCCTCAAAATAACCAGCCATGGCCACCTCCTCGAACTCCAACAACGCATTGCTATATGTCCTATTAAACTAATCCATCCAATTATCTTGTTGGAGGACACAAACCCTCCAACTCATGCAAACCTTGAAGATTAGCAACATCATTAAAGAAGAAGCACCATCCGAATACGTGAAAAATGAGGGGAAACTAATCCTAACACCCAGTTTCATTGAATGGGGAAGAACGAGATGTTCTAGTTAGGAGCTGGCTCTCCGAAATAATGACTAAAGAATCAATGTTCCTCATTATAGTCACATGCAACTGGATTTGACAGACAGAACTAACGGGATGGAAGACAATTCTATTCTCTCAACCTTGGAAATTTTCGATCACCTATGATAAAAAATTCAAGAGCTATGGAAGCCTAGTGAAAATTTCCTCTAATAGAGGTAGCAGATTACTTTACAGTCAATTTTGCAAAAGAAGAAAATTAAATCGCAATACAGGTTTTTTTTTATGAAGTAAGTGAATATCATTAACAAAAGGCATCAAGAAAATGCAGAAGTTACAAAGAAACAGAAAGTATCAGCCCAAAAATATCAACAAAAATTCTATCATAGACTAAGGAGCGGATAAATTCCAAACATGATTCAGGGTTATAAACAGGGGTAAGATTAACCCAACTAAAAAGATTAACTAAACATTTGGCTTTAAGCAAGGGCGGCTCAACGATGTTGGCGGCCTAAAGCCAAACCTCAATCAGACTTAAATTTATATAAGAAAATTTAATATATTTTTTTATGTTTATTTTTTGTAATGACTGTATACCATCCATCTTGTACGTATTTTGATCATTCATTCATTTACGTTAGCTTTTATCATTGCAAATATTTGGTAATTCTACTCACTAAAACTTGCATAATATTTTATAAGAAACAATAATGACGATTAAGATAAAGTAATATTTTTATAAATTCTCATAATCTAATAATCTCAATTTTGTACCATAGATAGATGTCAATATAATTTCATACATTTAAAATAGTTAAAGTCCATTTGGAAAAAACAAAGAACATAATCCATTCTTTATAAGAAATAATAAACTCTAAAAGATACTACAACGGACTTCATTCTTAATTATCAAAGTCGTCATCAAACTATTTATTTTCCTATATTACATATTCATTAACTCAAGTTATTCATTTGAATAACCTCTATCACATTCCAAACAAAAAAGTATAAAATTTAACTAGTATCTTTTATTAATAATTTTATAATATGTAATACTATACAATTTTAAAATTTTGAGGCCTTCAATTCTAGGGGGCCTAAAGCAATTGCTTTAACGGCTTCCCCTTGAGCCGGCACTGGCTTTAAGAGAAGCGCAATACAGGTATCAAGTCAGTTTTTAGATGCCCAAATATTATCTTACAAGGAAAAGAATTCTTAAATTATCATCATGATACTACAAAAATTATGAACTCTGATTTTAGCAGTAATAAGAAACTTGGCAACATGAACCTTAGACACCCAGCGTGGTTCGTGATCGCAGCTCTATGAAAACCACCACTAACCCACAGTTTGGCCAAAAATCAGACTTATTTTGAATTTTTTATTGTTTTTTAAAGCGCTTTTGTAAGAAAGTACTAATTTTTTTTTGGAAATAAACAAATTGTGTTTGACTAATCACTTTTAATCAATAATTTATATTTGGCTAATTACTTCAAAAGGTGATTTTAAGTATCAAAATATAAATAAATCCACTTAATAGTTAATATTATAAGTAAATAAATAATCTCAAATTTTTATTATTAAAAATAATAATTAAATCTTTTTATTTTATTTAAGTAAAATATGAAAAAAAATTAAAAAGTACTTTAATTCTTATAAGATGATTTAAATATATTAAAAATCATTCAACAAGTATAAAATATTCACCCTTAAAGTCGCTATATATTAGAAAGTTATCATAAAGTAAGAAGAAATGCTACATTAATATCCTAAGTATTAAGTTTAAAATGAGTAAGATTATTTTGGTATATATTATATTTTGTAAAGGGTATTTCTGGTGAGAAAAAAAAAATCAAAACTACTTTCGCTTCTCCTTTTGGAAATAAGCTACTTTTTTCTGTTTTTCAGAAATTGTTTCTGCTTCTTCCAAAAGCACTTCTTCCCCCTTGAAAAAAAGCTTGGCCAAACAACTTAAGTTGAGATAAAAAATTACTTTTGGGAAAGAAAAAAAAAACAGTTTTGACCTTTAGAAACTTGGTTAAACAGACTATTAATCTAACGGTGTATAATTCTCCTATTTATGATGGAATGAATCCCCACTGCAAGATGATTCAAAATACATCTGAAGCGTTTATCAAACTTTCGATTCATCGGTTAAAGTCAAAATCCAATAAAAATGCAGCGTCTCCTATTTACTCAATAACACTAATCCATTAATCTCTTCCTAAAATTTACTCAATAATGCTAATCCATTAATCTCTTCCTAAAATTCGCAAATCAACATAAATCGATATATGATAAAAATAAAGGCAAAGACATCGTATTAAGCCAAGCAGCAACATAATAAGAAGTCAATTGGAAATTTTAGAACAAAAGTAGTTATTCATAAGGATTAAGCCAAATGTCAAGATACTATAAATACACTTGATAAATTTTATAATTATTTACAAAAAAAGTTTAAACACCAAAAACTAACCAATCTTAAACTATAAAGTCAACAAATATTAAACATAAATATTTTTATAAATTTAGACAAACTGAAGAATGTGAATAATAGATAGCTTCTCTTTTTAGACGTTTGAACAGAATAATAAAAGGCTTCCTCTTTATACTTCTAATGAATGTCAAAATTATATTTTATAAAAAAAATAAAGGAATTTTAATTATAAATAAATTAAAAAATAGAAATACTAATCAAATATAGTAGTAGAAAAAAATGTACGAAAAGAGAAAATAAATATAATGTTAGAATATTATAATTTGAATTAATTAAAAATAATAATCTAAATACAACAAAAACAACAATAACATACCCAATATAATTTAAATAATATCACTCAAAAACTTTATTGACTAAATTTAGTCAATTGAAGAATTTCGAATAGTAGACAAAGAGTTGATACTATTTCAATGAATTCTATGCCAAGTGTCATGACTATATTATGTCAAGTTTAAATTTTTAGGACAAAACTTCAATAAAAGTTTCAAAATTATTTTAAAATAGATGATAGAAAATTAAAATATATAATTAAACCTGCCAAATCTAAATAATTAATATTTTCTCCACGTTTTAAAAAAACTAATACTTCCTCCCACGTTTATTCGCTAGTTTTCTTAATATTTATTAAACTTCCAATACAAAGAAGTTACTATTTTCTCCCATGTTTTTTTGTTCTACAAATCGTAATTTATTTATATACTTAAAAAAATTCAAAAAAAAAAACCAGAAAAAAGGAATAAAAAATAAATCACCCGAAAATTCAATCCACGATTGATATCTTCCCAAACGCGAGCTTGGAGGTTGGAACAACAATTCTAAGAGGAATTTTCATAAATTACTATTGTTTAGAGCCTAGTAACTGTAGTTTGTCTAATTACCATTCGTAGCTATTATTTAATTGTTACTGATTTGTATCACTTGTATTCAAACGCGCAACAAATACAATCTATGTCAACTATATTCGTTCGTGCAATAAATACAACGTGTTTCAACTGTATTCGTTCGTGCAATTGTATTCATTCATGCAACGAATACCGTATATATCAATTATAACTAAAGCGAAACACAAGGGTGTATACAAAGGATACAACTTGTATCGACTGTATACAGGGGTGTACACAAAGGATACAACATGTATCGATTGTACTTGTTCGCGCAACAAATATGTAATAACCCAGTAATTTAATAGTAAGCTTTTACAATTATTTTTCTTTATTATAGTTTACTTAATCATCGCATGTCACATATCAAGATGGGCAGTAATATAATATGTATGTACATGTATTTATTCTTAGGATTATTACTTGCATACATATGAAATACCTAGAATTAACTGGTGACTAAGGGGCCTAATCTAATAATTCAATCAAGTGACAATTAGAAATAACTAAGGGAATTTTTTACAAACCACTGTTGTTTAGTGGTTATTAGCTAGTTGTAGCTATCATTTAATATATTACTTCCTATGGCTATGTTTTCAGTTTTTTTATAGTGTATTCGATGTATTTAAGCTACTGTATTCATGAATACAGTAGCAAAAGTCGGCGCGAAACATGGGGCTACAGCTAGATAGACGAATGTATGTGACTGTATTCGACTGTATGTCGTAACGTAAACTGCGCAATTTCAGGCCTGGACAGATTTCTTTTAATGGAAAGTGTATAAATTAACGTAATAGACTCCTAATATAACTAAACTAACCCAATTCCATAACCCATAATCGTTTTCTTACGCGACATTTATTTCTTCCCTTTTCTGTTTTTTTTTCGTGTGTGCTTCTTTGTTCAACAAATAAAACAGAGAATTTATGATCTATTAAATAAAATAGAGATCATATACGCGAAATTTGTTTCTTCCCTTTTCTATTTTTTTCCGGGTGCGCTTCTTTATTCAACAAATAAAACAGAGAATTCATGATCTATTAAATAAAACAGAGATCATATACCAACTATATATTTAGTTGGTGTATTAAATCTGAATACATAATTACAATACGACTATTATATTAATTCATGATCTCCGAATACAGATGAATACAATCTGAATACATAGTTGGAATATGATCTCTGAATATTAAATATATATATATATATATATATATATATATATTCGAATACAGATGAATACAATCTGTTATATACATACGATATGATTGTATTGTAAAAAGATATAATATTTCATTCATCAGAACTGATTTTTTTTTTTTGAATACATATAAATACAACTAAATACAAAACAGCGTTTTGTATCAGGGATTGTATATGATCTCTGAATATTAAATACATGTATCCAAATATCCTGTTGAAATACATATGAATACAACATGTTAAATTAATATGAATGCAACCTGTTGTATTCATATGAATGCAAGATGTTGAATACAGATTAATACAATATGTTGAATACATATGAATACACCTGAATACATATTAATACAATCTGTTAAACACATATGAATGTCTAAATATGTATTGTATAATGGTCTCATAGACTCACATATCCTGTTGAAATACATATGAATACAACCTGTTAAATTAATATGAATGCAACATATTGTATTCATATGGATGCAAGATGTTGTATACAAATTAATACAATATGTTGAATACACATGAATACACCCGAATACATATTAATACAATATTTTATACACATATGAAGGTCTAAATATGTATTGTATAAAGGTCTCATAGACTCAGACCCTAACTCCGTCGTATTTGCTCAAGAACAACCCTAATGTCGTCTCGTCCAGAGGGTCACGATTCTAACTCGAAACTCTCAACCCTTAAAAACCCTGAATCTCTCTGTTCCCACTCATCCTGTACAGTAGACGAGAAAAAATCATGGCAAGACGTTGCATATCGTTTTGGAGGATTCTTCTCTCTACTAGTAGACCATCAACAGTCAATTCCTCTCCAAGTGTCCAATCCATTCTCGGCCAGCGCCTTCAATCTCGCCGCAATGGAGATGGCGTGTATGAAATTAGCGTGGTGACTGGGAATGGGAAAGAGCTAGGCGGTGTGGGTGAGAGAGATTTTTGAGTTGCAGAATTGTGGTTTCTGAAATGGGGGAAGAGAATGGCATGTATCAAATTAGAGAGATAGAACGTGGGAGTGAGAAGTTTACATCAAATATGATAATTATGTGAGAGAAAATCTGAAAAAGGAGAGAGAAAAATAACAAATAGCGTATATGGTGGCTTAAGGGTAGGATGTAACCATAAATAGAGTTTTTGCTATAAACATTAAAAGGTAGTTATAGAATATAATTTTTTTAAATAGCATTTATTTAAAAAAATAAAATATTAACCTTTGTTATAGGAGGTAAAAATTTCAATAATTAATACTAATGAGAGTGGGCCAAACCCATTAGCTATAGTAAAAATTGTGCGGGGCATCCTATTTGATCGCCCCCATTTAACATATACCCGCTTTTTAAAAAACATTCAACTTGTACCCACTTTTTAAATAACTTCAGCTCCTTTTCCCTCGCTGAGCTGAAGTTCAGCAGTTAAGCTGAAGTTCGCCAGTTATAAAGACAAAACTTTAGCATACGGGGTTGAAGTTCCCCAGTTACAAAGACAAAACTTCAGCTCTAGAGCTGAAGTTTCCCAGTTACAAACTTCATCTCTAGAGCTGAAGTTCCCAAGTTATAAAGACAATAACTTCAGCATACGGGGCTGAAGTTCCCCAGTTACAAAGACAAAACTTCAGCTCTAGAGTTGAAGTTTCCCAGTAACAAACTTCAGCTCTAGAGCTGAAGTTCCCAAGTTATAAAGACAAAAACTTCAGCATACGGGGCTAAAGTTCCCCAGTTACAAAGGCAAAAACTTCAGCTCTAGAGCTGAAGCTTTGTCTTTGTAACTGGGGAACTTCAGCCCCGTATGCTGAAGTTTTTGCCTTTATAACTGGGGAACTTCAGCCCCGTATGCTGAAGTTCCCCAGTTACAAAGACAAAAACTTTAGCTCTAGAGCTGAAGTTTCACAATTACAAAGACAAAAACTTCAGCTCTAGAGCTGAAGTTCCCCATTTACTAGAGCTGAAGTTCCCCAGTTACAAAGACAAAAACTTCAGCTCTAGAGCTGAAGTTAGTTCCCTAGTTACAAAGACACAAACTTCACGCCCGTCTACTAGAATGCTGAAGTTTTGTGTGATTGCCTTTGCTACTTCAGACCCGTATGCTGAAGTTATGCGCAAAGCGGGTACAAATATAATTTTTTTTACAAAACAAGTATAAATTAAAACGTGACGCAAAAAGTGAGTACGAATACAAAAGCCCCTTAGCTATACGTGCAAGGCCTGGAAGGGAGTTTACATAAAGGAATGAATAGGAGAAGAATAATTACCTAATGACAGAGATAAATTCCCTGTAGTTTATACACTTATTTCGTCGCCGCAGCAAAAAAAAAAAAAAAAAAAAAAAAAAATTTTATATATATATACATATATATATATATATACATATATATATATATATATATACATACATATATATATATATATATATTACAACGGATGGCCTTTGATTGTCTTGCTATGATATCATTAATTAATGTTGGAGTGGCTTGGAAAAAGATACAAATTACCCTTTTGTATTTGAACGAGAAAGCAGAGTGAACTTTGTTAAATCAAAAATTTCAGTAGCGATGTGGAAGAGTGCGGCCGTTTGATTGGTCGTCGGAAGTCACAATATTGGGGCACTTAAGTTAATAAGACTTTAAGCTTTGATGCTTGCTTTTTTAAAAATTCATTTTGAAAGTATTTTTTTTTTTTATCCGGTCCATGTAGTGCTACAAACGTGCGCTTGGCAGAATCGATTGTCGTTGACCAATCGCAAATATATATTATTTTGTACAAAGCTAAAATTATTTAATGAGTGATTTGTGATGTGGTGTGATATGGCGTAGCCTCGTGCTATGGCGTTGGAGCGTTAGAAATTATGTCTTCGCTGTCGCTATAGATTTGGGGCATTGTGTATGCCGTCGTTACAAAATTTGAGGCATTGTGTATACCGCCGTTATAAATTTGGGGCATTATGTATGCCGCCGTGGTAGATTTGGGGAATTGCGTATGTTGCCGTGGACTTGTTGGAGTATTTGGTTAATTTCCTACACTGCCGTTAATGACAAGTCCTTAGTGTAGATTGTGTTGATATATATATATATATAGAGAGAGAGAGAGAGAGAGTGCTGTTGTTGAATAAATGTTTAGGCCTTATAAAGTAATTATATGGTTAAAGAATTTCTGTGCATATTATTTCTGTGCTCGTTATGTGTTTGTATTTTTTAACACTTGTTCCAGAGGTATTCAGAGTGGCGGATCGAGGATCTTACTAGGTTATATTTACGTATAACTCACTCCTTACCTGCATGTCTATGCAGATACTATTGGTGAAGATGAAGCTAATGGCTGATGAGTTCGCTAGAGTCGATTCAGTTATTGAGGTGTGCCGCCACATTGTTCGTGGAGGCTGCCAAAAGAGTCTTTATTATTTGTTCATATGATGTCTATTGAAATTCTCTTAGATGCTCCATGGTCTAGTGCGGGATTTGGGCAAGAATTTCAGTATAATGTTTTGATATATTAATTGTGCGTAATTTAGTTGTCAGATTATTTGGATACTCTTATGATTAATCAAATACTGTAAATTAATGGCTAAGTTAAGAAAGTATGGTTCGCCTGGCGGGTGGTGTTCGCTGGGTGCCAATCACATCTAAGGGGTAATATTTGGGACGTGACAGAATACAACTAAGGCGAAATACAGAAAAATAAAATGTTCTTAGTATTTGTTCGCGCAACGAATACAACTAAGACGAAATACATAAATACAAAAAAATATAATATTATTGTTGACAGTCGAACCCAAGATCTCTACTAACTAAGTGGGCTCTCTAACCAGCCTGTGTCAACTGTATTCGTTCGCGCAACAAATACAACGTGTATCAACTTTATTCGTTCGTGCAATTGTATTCATTCATGCACCAAACACAATATGTATCAACTATAACTAAGGCGGAATACAATGGTGTATACAAATGATACAACTTATATTGACTGTATATAGGGTGTAAACAAAGGATACAACATGTATTGACTATATTTGTTCACGACGAATGCAACTAAGGTGAAATAGAGAAAAATAAAATATTCTTAGTGTTTGTTCGCGCAACGAATACAACTAAGGCGGAATACAGAAAAATAAAATGTTCTTGTTGAGAGTCAAACTCAAGGCCTCTACTAACTAAGTGGGCTCTCTAATCAACAAATCTACGAGAGCTTGTTGCTCTCTTGTTTTAATTCAAAACAATTAATCTCTTATTTCATGGATTTACGATAAAATTCAGATATAGCTATGTGGTAAATTTGCTGAAAGTATAGGTACGAATGATAAATACAGTGTAAACGTTTGATGTGTCACATAATTTTTCTCAATTCTAAGTAGGGAAAGGAGTCATTCCTTTAGCACAGACTAAAAAGAGAATACAATTATATAAATTGAAATGGAGAGAGTATAAAATTAAAATTCATACGTATTTCTTGTAACGTTAGTACATATGCCGGTAAAAAGAAGAACTCAGAGCTTTCAAAACTACGGAGAGAGCATGACGAGAAGATAACAGTCATTAATGAGCTAAATAAAAAGAAAGACAAAATGAAGCTTCAACCGGAAAAGAAGGAAATTTCATAGGAGAACAAATAGGCTTTAAGAAAATTGAGTGAGAAATATCAAAGTATACAACAACAACAACAACAACAAAACAAATTCAGTTTGATTCCATAAATGAGTCCTGAAGAGGGTATTGTGTACGCATACCTTACCTCTACCTCATAGAAATAGAGAAACTGTTTATAATAGACCATCGACTCAATGAACAATGAAAATAAAGCAACCAAATAGCAAAGAATATTAGCAACAATATAACATGGTAACGGACGTGACTGCCACAACAAGCATAATAAAGAACCATAAATAAAAAATTATAAAAATAGTCCTAGTACTACTGAATGGCCTGGGAGGAAAACATTACTATCTGTCAACCTACAACCCTAATCCTCGACCTCCACACCTTCCTATCGTGGTTCATGTTCTCGATAAGCTGAAGCAATGACGTGTCCTGCCTAATTACCTTTCCTCAATACTTCTCCGGCCTACCTCTTCCCTTCCTCAGACCCGTCATGGACAACCTCTCGCACCTCCTCACCGCAACATCTATGTCTCTCCTCTTCACATGCCCGAACCATCTCAGCCTCGATTCCCGCAACTTGTCCTCCACAGATGCCACTCCCACCTTGTCCCTAATAACTTCATTCCCAATCCTGTCTTTCCTAGCATGCCCACACATCCATCTCAACATCCTCATTTAAGCTACTTTCATCTTTGGACATAGGACTTCTTGACGGGCCAACACTCAGCTCCATACAATATAGTCGGTCTAACCACCACTCTATAGAACTTGCCTTTAAGTCCAGGTGGCATGTTCTTAACACACAAAACCCCCGAGGCGATCCTCCATCTCATCCACCCCGCTCCAATACGATGAGTAACATCCTCGTCAATCTCCTAGTTGCCTTGAATAATAGACCCAAGATACTTGAAACTATCTCTTTTAGGGATGACTTGAGTAGACCCAAGATACTTGAAACTATCTCTTTTGGGGATGACCTGAGTACCAATCCTCACTTCCACTTCTTCTTCATGTATCTTCTCACTGAGCTTGCGCTCCAAGTACTCAGTTTTTGACCTAATCAACTCAAAATCTTTAGACTCCAGCTTTTGTCTCCAAACTTCCAACTTAGCATTAACTCCGCCTCGCATCTCGTCAATCAGGACTATTTCATCAGCAAATAGCATACACTATGACACCTCCCCTTGTATGTTATGCGTCTGCACATCTAATGCTAAGGCAAACAAAAACAGGCTAAGAGCCGATCCTTGATGTAACCTCATCTCCACCGAAAAATGATCTGAGTCTCCTCCCGCAGTCCTCACCCGAGTCTTCCCTCCCCCGCACATGTCTTTAATTGCCCTAATGTACGCCACTGGGACACTGCTAGCCTCCATACATATCCATAGGACCTCCCGCGGGACTTTATCATATACCTTCTCTAGGTCGATGAATACCAAATAAGTCCTTCCTTTGAGAAATCAAAGGGAAAAGAGTAGTACCATAACAGCCTATCCGGATTGTTCATTTCATAATGTATCGTTTTATATGGTATTATATATATTGTACTTTATTGTTGAGACAATGTTACATTAGCCATGAAAAAGGTTAAAGGAAGTCCGGCCACTGGTTAACATGGAATGGAACCAGTGTTAAAATTCAGTAAAATAAAATCTAGCACTGTCTAGGGTGGGCATAAAATCCGAAAAATCGAATTCTGAACCACACCGAATTAATTCGGTATTTTAGTTTCATTTTTTTTCTCGATATTTCGGTCTAATTCACTATTGCATTTTCGATATTTTGGTGCGGTTCTCTGTATTATACCAAAATTTTGAAAGACATATTTTTGGACCCTATATCACACTGCGCAGCCCCAAGTGCCCAAGCCCAAGTTTTTAATTAATTCCCATCGCCCCAAGACCAACTGCCCAAGGCCACTCTAAAGATTAGGGCATTAGGTTAGGCCATTAGCAATGCATCAGTAAAATATTAGCCGAGTTTTAGACTTTCATTGTTTCACTCTCTCTCAGTAGAGGTGTCTAACTGGTGGGCCGGATCGGGCTGGGTTGGGTTTTATTGTACCGTACGGGTAGGGAAACCGGGCCGGTTACGGGTTATTATTAACGGGTTTAACGAGTTCGGGTTAATCCGGGTAAAAACTTAACCGTATGGGTTAGGGGTTTAAGAGTCCGGGCCGGTTTATAGTGTTTTTTAATTTTTAATTTTTGTACAACTATTGTAATTTATATTAATATATAATAAAATATATAAAGAAAACAATGAATATGGAAAAAAATTAGTGCAATATGTATTTCAAATTTCAAAAATCATTTCCAAGTTACAACTTACAAGTTACAAATTAAAAGGTTTACATTTGACAAGTAGTAAATTCAAAGGTTTTGCATTACCCTTGTAAGTTCTTCATAATCAATATGAACTGATTCTGATTGTCCTTCTTCTGGAGTGTTAAATTTAGATGGGTTACCATAAGTTAATATATCTCCAAGTTCCTCGTCTTCAGGGCTATCAACATCTTCACGCCCTTGATTTCTTCGTTCCGATCTAATTCAATCTCTGAAACATACTAAAACTTCCAAAGCATTGCATCTGAATGAGTGATGGGTGTCTCCTAGTTGTTGTCTTGCTTGACTAAATGCATTCTCTGATGCAACAGTTGAAATTAGCACATTCAGTATGTCCCGAGCCATAGCGAAAAGAACAGGAAATTGCTTTTCATTCTCACGCCACCATCCCAACCCTAAAAATTCCTTTGTGCGAATCTCCTTTTGCTTCTGCAAGTAGAATTGAAGTTCATCAATGT
>ML322048.1:0-37818 GCA_005239505.1 Nicotiana paniculata | reverse complement strand
AACAAATCATTGAATATCTCCTCTTGACTAGAATCATCACCTAATTACAAACCAATAATGGTAGTTGTCCTTTAATATACTTCATAGAATCTTATCGTACTGATCTCTGATCCAATAATCTCATCTCACCTAGTATGAACTGCTCAGACAACAAATCACCCCAAACATGACCAACAGTCTCACATGGTACCACATCGCGCCAATAGGCCATAACTCGAACGTGATAAATAAGAAATGACTCAGGAAGGTACTACTCAACTCACACAACTAATATGAACTTTCCTCCGAAAATAGGAAGTAAAACACAAGAAAAATAAATATAGGAACCTGACTCATCATCACACTATTGCGGCGCGCAACCCGATCAAAATAATGCACCCGTGGCGACGTGCCGCCCGACCCACACATAAAATTCATATAAGGAGATATACACGAAGCTGAATTGCTCACTATCAAAAAATACTGAATATCGATCATAAATATGCTAAGTGCATAATACCATCTTGGGGAGACTGATAGTGCTATATGCTACAGAACTCAAGCACATCTGAGGTGCGATATATAATCTGGATCTCAAGAGCCATCCTGCTCACATAACCTCATCAGTACGCGGAATCTCAACACATCAGAAATTATCAAGTCGTTTCACAACTCACACGGCACAGTCATAATATCACATGAACGAACAAAGACGGAACAACATCTGCCGTTTCAATACATTTCCATGAAAAGCGTTATACCAAATGAACATGCCTAACTTGTACGAAGCCTATAATTAAATCCATCCACAAACATCGAGCCTACCTTGTTCGCACCAAACTAGGATAATAGCTTTACCTGGGTCCATATTAACCCACTTCTTCTCATAATACGCAAGAGCAGCACCCCACAATCCACAACCAAATGAACCAGACGCCTTCCAGGCATAAATTCTCAAATAAGCAATATTAAACTTCTTTATACTCAGTCCAAATCTTCAATCCGTTAAGTGATTACATATCACACTCATACAGTCTTCCCGTGGCCACGCTCCCACGACCTTTCCACGCAAGGTAGAAAATATGCACATCCACCACTGGCCACACTAACACTGCAAAACACATCAAGAACCCATGACCAGGGTACAAAGCCTCTTTTACCGAATATCGATCTCAAGTGACACTGAAGATAACACCATCTTACTATGAACTTTCAAATCCCCCTTTTTTTTCTTGCTCATCCGAGATCACGACATCCTTGATAACACCGAACGGAAATACCGATTCTTACTCCCAGTTATACACTGCTCGATGCACCTAACATGCCAATATAAAATAGCACAAGAATTCCATGAAAACTCCTGAACCACTAATAGGGGAAACACCTCATCATATAATAACCTCGTACTTACCTCAATTCAAGAGAACAATAACAACACTCAAGTGAATTCTCACAATCACCTGACATGCAAATCCTTAAGTAGTGGTCTGAACCACCATAAACCTTCCGGGATCCGCCTACATCTGACAGGCCATAATACTTGAATGCTTCCAAATAGAATCTATTTCGATGGCCGACATGCCTCGCATACACCGGCACAAACCACATGCATAACTTAATCACATCGAAGTAACTGATCACTGCCATAAATGTACCATTTCAACCATGGCTAATCAATCTATCTTCTTTTAATCATCCTTAACTGCCTTAGAAATAATAGTAACCCCATTCAATTCATATAAAACTCAATCCTCGCTCATCCCGGGTGACCTTGATTCACGAGACTATGCTGCCTAAATCCCGCAACCCATCTCATACCCTCATGATAATCTTTCTAAAACCCGGAGTTTATTTCTCTCACTCCTCCAATACTATCCTACATGCTGAAAATAACATAGAACACTCCAATTATTTTCCCTTTCAGGAATTATACTGCAAAAGCTCGACTCTTAATCATGCAGCTGCCTAAAACCCTTAAACACTGTGTTCTTAACATTCGAATTTACTAGGACCGCTGTTGAGAGTCAGCCACTCTGACTGGCCCCGAATACAATCAACTCCAAGGCTTTTCTAGCATATGAACAACTTTTTCATTGAAGCACGTGACTGAGTCACTACCCTAAAAACTCACCAATGCCTTAAGCATAAATTCTGAATCTTCCAAAGCCTAACCCCGGTCCAATAGGGCCAACTTTTGCACACATTCACAATTACTATTTTAATCCTTTCCCCTTAGCTGAAATAACTTTCCAACACGCCGACAATCCGCAACCCTATGATAACACAATCCTGCAACCCAATTGCAGGTGGTGGGACTCCCCCACATAGCCCGGAGCTACTCCTTGCACCATTCTAGACCATGCTGAGATCCTTTCTCCTTTGTTAACATGATTTTGCTTAACCAATCCGTCCAATTCTTCCGAATTCCCCTGTCTGCATTCCCTAAAGATTCAAATTCGCTAGCATCTTCCACACATTCTGCCTCCTACCGAATAGCCACTAGAATCCCTCACAGAAACTTGCCAACCACACAACCGCTAACCTACTCACAAGAGATAACCCACTTGTGGAAATCACCAACTGACACTTCCAACGACGCGGTACTGCACACTCTCTACAATATCAATACCCTATCCTGCGCCCTTCTTTC
Organism: Nicotiana paniculata; assembly: GCA_005239505.1. Classification (NCBI taxonomy): domain Eukaryota; kingdom Viridiplantae; phylum Streptophyta; class Magnoliopsida; order Solanales; family Solanaceae; genus Nicotiana; species Nicotiana paniculata. The sequence continues at coordinate 35,189 of ML322048.1, read as the reverse complement.
TCTACCAACTTTACTAGTTCGTCCACTCCTCATGGACGTCTATTATATGCGCTAGAACATCTTCAAATTCACCGCCACGTTGTGTCCTTCTTCATTCCTAACAACTCTTCTATGTTGTATCCATCCTTCCGCCAAAATAACCCATATTTCCACTTAAGCTCGAGGACCCAATCACCATTCACTAAAACTCTCAAACTTTCCCTCAATATATGCAGCTGTCTTACCACTGAACTTCTATGCTACGCTACCACTCTCCCACTTTCCTCAATTCAATATCATTCTCTGCAGCTCTTAAACCAGCAGTTCGCGACAACTTCAAACTCTCTGAAGATCATCTTTCTCGAGCTGCCTTCATTAGAAATAACTATTCAGTCCTGTACCACCACGCACCACGATCTCTAACAACCGCTTCTTCAATACTACTTCACAACACTCTGACCCAATGCAACCGAAGAAACCATAGCACCAACAGACTTAACACGTTCCATTCGATCAAGGACGGCGATAATATATCACAGGTGAATACTCCACCTTAATTGAAAACACCAAGTCTTACTACTTTATCAACCCCAACCAGACCATTCATAATCTAAATGCCTTTCCTCTGCCGGAACTAAAATACCAAAATCTCGAAATCACATTCTGAGAAGACCTCCCTTCAAACCATTCATCAGGACTCAACATACGGGAAAGCATTCTATCATCATACCGACATCGCGAGATAACCAATCGTAAACATCATCACAACCTGAGCATAACCTTATGACTCTCAAAAACACAGCTACTGAGCTGAAACAACATATTATCCTTCCGCAGGGCCATAACAACAGCCCCAACCAATTACACATGGAAAATATCTCGCATCATATCCGTAGAACCATTTCAATTCCCCAAATTCCCGATTCATAGCAAGCGCTTCGCAACGTGTAAGATTGAGTTGGAATAAGGATAGGCATAAGAAAAGAATCAAATCGCACGAGGAGGAATCAAGAAGGGATGTACTCCTAATAGCCCTGTAGCCTCTCGAAGATAAGTACATACGTCTCCGTACCGATCCGCAAAACTCTACTAGACTTGCTCATGACTCGTGAGACCTAAGGGAACCTAGTGCTCTGATACCATGTTGTCACGACCCAAAATCCATAAGGTTGTGATGGCGCCGGACACCATTGTCAGGCAAGCCAATCATTAAATAGTTAAATTAAATTTCCTGTTTTAGCAAGTTTTTTTAAACCATTACCTTTAACTTATTACGTAATAACTAAACAAAAATCCGTTAAGTAAATATGATGGTTTAAATATTCCATTTTAGCAAATATATCCCAAACACATCCCATCATTACAAAGCTTTTCTGAGATAAAAATTGGACAATGGAATTTAAAATAAAATAAAAAAATACGAGGGAGACTCTGTCAGCTGCGGATTGCCTCCGGATGATGCAGCTTGCCTAAGTGTCCAAACCAGCCATGTCTCTACGAAAGTACCTGTGCAATAAAAATGCACAACAAGTGTAGCATGAGTACGAAAACAACGTGTACTCAGTAAGTATTCTGCCTAACCTCATAGAGGTAGTGACGAGAGGTCGAATTAGACACTTGCTAGAGGTCAATTTAGCATAATCAAGTGAGACACTAAGCATGTAAGTCATAGGCAATTTATTTAATTATCAGGGATAAGGAATATCAGTTCTTCTTATATTTAACCCTTTAACACCTTCGTCATTTCAATTGATAATTTAAATAATAATCAGGAATGAGGAACATCAGACTTATTTTACATTTTACACATCAATTATTCTTCTTTTTAATTGGAAATTAAGAATTTCCTTAGGCCGATAAATATGTATAATCACAGGAAATACGCAACAACTATCATGCGCAAGAAATGCCGAGGGTCGGACGGCGCGGACCAACAATAATAAATTGTGCACTGCCGAAGGGGTTGAACGACTCGAACCATAGATGCAACTACTTTTCTCCGCTCGCGAATCGATCATGCGACGCGGTCAACATAAAAATAATAAGGCTAGCCTGCTCACGAATCATACATGCGACTCAGGTGCTCATATATACACATATTCACATAATAAATCCACATTTTTATCAAGAAAGCAGTTACTCAGGAAAATGATAAAATTCTTCTTAAAGGAACACAAAAAATAGCATTTAAATCTTTATTTTGAAACTCATTTGCAAAGTTTAATAATATTCAATAATATAACCTCATCAGGAACACAATTATCTACGGAGGAATCAATTCTCTTTTTAAATTATTAAGAAAGGTACACTCTAGTCCTCTTAGGAAATAAATTACCGATTCAATAGCATTAACAGTCTAATATTATTGGCAGGATCACATGTACAACACGTAAGGCATGCTAGTGGGTCCTAGACTACCCGGACATGGCATGATAGTAGCTACGCACGGACTTCCGTCACCTCGTGCGTATGTAGAACCCGCACATAGTAGAACATACTTAATTAGTTCACCTAGGGGGATAATTCCCCCTCACAAAGTTAGAAAAGAGACTTACCTCGCTCCAAAATTCCATAACCGGCTTCCAAGCCCTTCCGAAGAATCCAATGGACAGACAACGCCCCAAAACTATCCAAATAACGACAAACCAATGAAAATATACTCTAATGTTTGAAACAATTGAAATTATATAATTTCCAACTCCGCTCAGTGAATTGACCAAAATGCCCTCGGGCCCACATGCCTGGATTCCGAAATTTCTCGAAGATAAACTCTACCCATACCTTTACTAGTTCAAATATACAATTTACTCAAATATTCATGCCTAATTCGTGGCTAAAATCCAAATTATCAAATTTTCTAGGTTTTCTTCAAAATTCCCAATTTTACCACAATTTTCATGTCTAATTCCATGTATAAACCTTAAATTAAATTTGGAATGAGAAGGAATCACTTACCTATTGATGCTTGATGAAAATCACCCTTTGAAATCCTCCAAAATCGCCCCAACCATGAGAAGTATATGAGAGAATTGGCAAAAACCCGTTTTAAAATAGAAGACTGCCTAGGAGAACCCTCTATGCGACCGCATGAAATGCTTTGCGATCGCATAGGCCAACTACGCTGCCTAGATTTCTTCTTCGCAATCGCACAAGCATGTCTGTGATCGCACAAGCCTTTTTCCAGCTCCCTCCAAATTCCTTCTCCTCGATCGCAGCTTCAACCATGCGTTTGCACAGGCCAACCCAGCAGCCCCCAGATGCACTGTGCGACCGCACACCCCTTCTTGCGATCGCACAGACCAAAAATCCAACCTTCAAATTTCCTTCTTCGTGATCGCACAACAATGGCTGCGATCGCATTTCACACCAGATGCACCAGCAAACAGCATCAACAAATCACTCAAAAATGACCCGAAACATACCCGAGGCCCCGTCCAATAACACGACTCAGCTCCATAACATCCCACCGACTTGCTCGAGGCTTCAAATCACATTGAATAACACCGAAATCACGAATCGCACTAAAATTCAAACTTTATGAACTTGAAATTTCAAACATCCACATCTGATCCCAAAACCTATCAAATTACGTCTGATTGATCCCAAATTTTGCACACAAATCATATTCGACATTATGGGCCTGCTCCAACTTCTGGAATTGTATTCCGAACACGATATAAAAATTTCTACTTTCGGTCGGATTTCCCAAAAACCTTCAAATGTCTATCTTTAGCCAAATGACTTCAAAATGACTTACGGACATCCAAATTCACTTCCGATCACACTCCCAACTCCATAATCACCATACTAAGCTATTCCAAGACTCGGAATCCTAAACGGACATCGATAACACTGAAATGTCTTACATCCTAAACTTAGGAAATTTCTTTAAAATGCTGACTTCCACAATATATGTTGAAACACTCGCGGGTTATCCAAAACCCGATCCAGAAATACGCCCAAGTCCGAAATAATCATACAAACTTGCAGGAACCTTCAAATCCTGATTCGGAGGTCGTTTACTCAAAATTCCAATCTTAGTCAATTTCTCCAACTTAAGGCTTCTGAAATGAGAATTTTCTTTCCAATATGACTCCGAACTTTTCGAAATTCAACTCCGACCATGCCTACGTGTCATATTACCTGAAATGGAGCTGCTCATGACTTCAAACCGCTGAACGATGCGATAGAGCTCAAAAGGACCTCGGGTCGTTACAATTCTACTATTAGTAGCTGAGCTCTCTTCTCTGATTTTTTGACCTTTACTTGGTCATTTATCTGTTTTTGTTGCTCCTAGGTATGTAAATATCCACACATTTGTTTTCTTTATTTTAAGTTAATGAATAAATGTTGACTATTTGGGTGCCATATTTGTTCATGACATTATGGATCTAGTATTGTTGGCCTCTAAATAGTCTAAAGATCTTTCTATGTTGATCTACACCTATATTAGTCGTTTCAGCTAACTGTTTAGGCTATACTTATGCTTGATTTTGAGTTACTGAATTTGCTAAACGATGTTTCTCTGTTAAGACATGGTGTTAGACAATTTATTTTGAGCATGTTAGTTAGTGTGATTTATTTGGTATTAATAGTTGATGATTAGTAGGTGAGAATGTTATTTCACATTTGAAGCAATATAGGAGCAAAGCAAGTTGTAAGTTTGACCATCAGTTGGTCAGATCAACATCTATTAGGCCAGGAAAATCAACTCAAAATTATGAAGTATGGTGACACTATGTCTACTGTCCCAAATCGAAAGAAAAGCCACGGATAGTATAGTTTGGAATTTATAAATTACATGAAAATTAGTTATTCATATTTTGGAGCAGGATTTATATAAATAATTATTTGTTCTCCAGTGAAATACTTATGTTCCTTGATGATTCATTATGTTTTGAATTATATACATATATGACAAATTTTGTAATGCTAAATACAACCATGTACGTAAAAGTTTTAGCCTTATTAAGGCCGAAAGCCCAATATTCTATTTTTGGGGCCTGATCTTGTACTGGCCATTTAGAGACTCAGAATGAATAAGAACTTTCAGGTCTATTTAGTGGGCCAGAAAGGCGTACAAGAGGATGACCTATGAAGTCCATTTCTGCCAGCATTTTGGGCTCTGATCTGGGCCCATGTGCAATTAATCCAGGCTTAGCCCAATTTATTAAGAAAAGTTGTTCTTAATTTGTTAAAGCGTTTTATACCTCAATAGGGATTTACATATTCACTTAAAGTTGGTTCCATGTTTGTTCTCATTAGAAACGCACTTTCTCTTAACATTTGATTTCAAGAAAGAAGTAATAAAAGTCAATTAAATTTTTCAATGATTTTTTACAGTAGTACTAGTATGACCTTTAAATCCAGAATCGTTTTCTTCCACAATTGTAGAACCTTCGCACATAATCTAAATTTTACATATTAGATATTTCTTAAATTCGTAGAATGCCTTAGGCATGTTCTTTAATTTATTATCATGATTATCTATACATTCGTGTGACATAATTATGATTTTCAAGATAAATCAAGGTACACATTATTTACCGTGAAAATTGTAATTACAATTATATTTGATTACGTGGTTCTAAAAATATGTAATCTATTTTAATACTAGTTATTTAGGGGGTAGATATTGAGTACGAAGCAAGAAACATGAAATTAACGCGGAAAGAACTAGATTAAGAAAACCAGGCTCCGAAAAGGCCAGTCACGAGGATGGTCGGGCAGGCCTCGAGGTCGAGCTCGAGAAGCTTGACTAAGGGCTATCGATGATGGTATAACAATGTTGAAGGCCTTAAGGTTGGCCTATCTATGATCAACAACAGGCAATAAATGAAGAACTATAAATGAAACACAAGAAATGGAAGCAATGAATCAATGGGATAATTGTAGAGAATATTTAAGTTAGGGAGCAGAGAATGTTGTTGTTCTTGTATTGAATATCATATATGTTACAAAGTGACAAGGGTTCCCTTTATATAATAAGGGGAACCCCAACATAGTACATGTGTAATCATCACAAAGAAATATAGCTGGTACAACTATTTAATGTAAAGAGAAATGGCTGGTACAACTATTTATTGCCACGGTATGAGCGTGTACTATCTTGTGTACGTTGTCAGCTTTAACCACGTGCCCTTGCAAATTTTCCGCCTTTTCATGTCGACCCATGGTTCGTACTGCCTCGAGGTCGAGGACCCTCGATGTGCCCCTCGATGCCGAGCTCAGGCCTTCGACCCTTCATCTTCATCGAAGTGGCCATGAAATTGGGCTCTCCGATTTTAGCCGTATACAATTAGTCCCCCCATTTTATAGAATGAAGAGATAAGAAATGGTTTTGACCTTTTGCCCCTTAGACGCTCCTATTATGAAGTCAGCCCCGGCAGAGAATTGAATGATTGTGACACGAAAAATTATGCAGAGGTCGCTGTCAATCACGATTCTCGAGAAACCCAAGAACCGTCATATGTTCGATTTTCCCGCTTCAAGCTTGCCCATAAAGCCCCTATAAATTCAAAAATTACTTGCCTTTGCATATTTTGCATCTTCTTCTTCAAACCTTCAGATTTTAACAAAGTGTTCTCTCCTCCTACCTTCTACTTGCTCACGTATTTCCCATCTTCTTACTTCAAAACTCGATAGCTATCATGGAAAAGACTTCAAAAACAGTTCCTCAAAAGTAGGGGGCTGCTTCTACATCACATCCGTCCAAGGGCAAATCAAAAACCCCTCCTACAATCTAGCAATGCATCCATGTCCCTTTCGACACCATTGCTGATCTTACAAAAGAAAAATGCCCTTCCATACCGGGTCGATGTGACCCATGTCTCGATACATAAGTGTAGTATTGGATATTTAAAGGGTGAAACTCGACTGCCACTAGGGGAAGGCAGCTCGAGTAGAGATCCCAATGGCTGATGAAAGAATAGTCATACACAAGACTGTCTTTCTCAGTGTATACAAATATCCCTTTACCTTAGGCCCCGTCGATCCTCCTTCTCCACCAGTTGACCAGGTGATTCTTGATTTTTGCCACAAATATCGAGTGACACTCGGCAAGATTTATCCGTCGTTATGGAGGATTGTATATATGTTTCACTATATTACCAATATGTTCGAGGGAACGACCTTCTCACTCGACCATTTGATCAGATTATATAGCCATCGACTCTTCCGTGGCGGCCTTATTAAATTACACTGACGATCAACCAAGGCATTCCTCGCCTGCATCGACGAGGATAGTGATCCGGGATGGATGAGCCGATTCATCCAAGTTCAAACCTCAGACATCATCCCTGCTAACAAAATGCCATTCCCGGAGGAGTGGAATATGAAGGGTAAGTTCCTTTGAGTCGAGCATACTCTCGTTGCCCCTTTTTCTTTTGACTGATTTTCTTTTAATTGTGTAGCCAATGTTTGGTTACCTTCCGAGGTGCATCAAATGCTTAGACTCCGCTTTCCCATACAATGAACGTATATGGCGTGAGCTGGCCAAAACACGATTGCAGGCCAAGAACCATGGTACGTTCTTGCTGATACTGCTTTCCAATTCTGTGAGAAATTTTAATGATGATTCGTTTTTGACATGATATATTTGTGTAGGCCTTGCCCCCACTTGGTGAGGAAGAGGTCCCAAAGGCCACCAAAGATAGAAAGAGGAAGAAAGAGGAAGAAAGAGGCCCCGACGGGGTCCCCAAAATCAAAGAGGCCAAAGACCTGAAGGCCTAAGACTGATGCTACGGTCTTGTCTTCGACGGTCGCTGAGAGGTTGTGGACCGAGAAGGAGAGCGATGATGCCTGGTATTTGGTACAAAGGGCAAAGCGAAGCACTGAGGCTTCGAGGGTTGTTGAGGGGTCGTCTGCTGAGCCAGAGGCGGCTGATGTAGGCCTGCCATTTGTAGGGGAGACCCTCGAGGAGGGTTTGGGCCCAGTCCCCGATATGCTCATCGGACATGGCACGGTCCCTGTTGAGGAGCTCTAAGGGCTTGCTACTGAAGCTTTTCGAGGTAGGGAAGAAACCTCGATAGACCGACATCGCTGGTGGTCTTCATTTGGGCCTATCATTCTCTCCAGGGGAGATACGGGATGCTCAAGTTAGGGGTGTCCTCGGTCCAGAGACCTCTCATGGAAAGGATGACGCATTCAGATATTACTTCGAGGGGGTAGACGAGGAGATCGATGTTGATGCCCCAGTTGCCCTCGAGGAAGCCGAGAGGCTCTAAAAGCAAGTGACTTTTGAGAACAATATATTATTCTTTGATCTTCTATTTCTTTTTCTAATTTCCCTTATCTGCATTGCATGTCAAGAAGTTATATGACCAAGCTTTCTAGAAGTTGCAAGATGAGTCGACTTATCGTGGAGAGGAGCTTGAGAAGCTTATGGAGGGGATGGTCGAGCTCAAGGCTTTGTGTGCTCGAAGAGAGGAGGAGCTGACCAGCCTTCAGGCGAGCTTGGAGAGAGCACTTCGGGAGAGGGACAATTTCTCCGAGCAGGTATATTAGTGCCCACATTCTCACCTTTTAGTCGTAATACGTGGTGGTGAATAACTTGCTTTCTTCTTCTCAGATTACACAGAAGGATGACCTGGTAGAGCGGCTTCAAAAGGAGGTTGCGGATAAGGACAACGAAGTCATGGAGCTGGCTCGGCTAAATGATATCCTTGGCCCAAGATTCTCCGAGGTTCTCGGGAGGAGGCTGCTGCACTATTTGAATCTAAGGCCGAGGCCAGTAAATATATCTCCTTGTACAAGAGGGATGCCACTGCTGAAAATGAACGGGCGAGGGAGATATATGAGAAGGCCGAGCTGAAGCTGACTCAGGCAGTTTCCTATGCCCGTGCATAAGCCAAGAGGCAGGCCCTTGAGGAAGTGAGAGCCAAAGGTGTCGATCTCTCTGCCGAAATCGAAGAGGCCAAGACCCTGGAGGTGGAATTTCCAATGCCGGGTACATCGGTGGAAGGCTCCGAAAGTGGCTCGGACAGCGACGGAGGCATAGAGTGGTTTTTCTTCCTTTTTTGCTTTTTCTTTCTTTTTGTACATGGGACTCCTCGGGGGAATTCTTGTAAAAAAAACTTGTGTAAATACATTTTTGGAAATAGAACATTCTTTTCATATTATGCATAAACGTAGTTCTGTAACCCTTTCCCCATAATATGACATTTATGCTTCAATTCTTTGCTTTCTCGGAAATCCCACTTGTAATAGGAGGCCTCCTCGAGATTGGGCACCTTCTCGAGGTTAGGTTGGCCTGTGAGCTTTGATTCCTAGAGCCTTCTAAGATAGTATCGTTTATGTGATGTGACCTTTAAGTAATCGAAGTGGCCCCACTGGTACACTTTCCCACATGCTATAACGACCTCTCAGAATTTGAATGGCCTTTAAGGCAGTTGGTAAGCCATATTCTAATCTATAAATATTCTTGCTTCTCCTTCATTCTAACTCTTGCACATTTGCAAAAAGCCTCAGTTTCTCTTTCAAATTTCTCCTTCCTTTTCTATTTTTGCGAAAACGAGTTATGTACCTCCCTTTTTACCTTTGCTTCAAGTAACTATGGTTGCTGCTCCCGAATCCGTTCACCAAGAGGTGGGAAATTCTTCCACTTCCCCTAGCCTGACCAGTGGCATATCATCGACCTATGGCGAGCTGACCTTGTATTGTTTTGCTATAAGAAATGACTTTGTAGTAGAGAAACCCTATGATGCCCCGGGCCATCAAAAGCATCCCTCAAGGTTCATTCGATCGATAGAGGAAGACCACCTCGATGCCGTGAGAAGAGACTGCGGTTGGGGGGAATATGCGGTGCTGAAGATACCCTCTTGAGATGAAAACATATGACCTACGTAGAGGGATTCTTGACTGTGTACACGTACCCGTTTACACTGAGCCCCCTCGATCGACTTGTGCTGGAGTTCTGTAAAAGGTACTGAGTCACCTTGGCACAGATTTATTTGTCCTTTTGGCGGATAGTGTTGATGATGAGGTATTTCACTGAAAGGGCTGAGCTTGAATTTACTCTCAGCCACCTCATTAGGCTATACTGGCCCCAGCATTGTCGAGGCCTGATTGCGCTACGACGTCGATCCATGAGGCCTTTCATTGCCAGTGATGACGAGGATCAAACGGGGGATGGATGAGTCGGTTTATTCGGGTGAGGACTGTCGATGTCATTCCAGTGGAGTTCCTGCCTTTTGCCGAGAAATGGAACTTTAAACATAAGCATCATGTTTTGCCTTAGTGTCTCTTGTTCTTATTAACTTATAAGAGTGTTTCCTTTTCTCTTTTTTAGCGGTCCTGTGGATGCCCGGGGAGGTCCCCAACCTTGCGTACTAGACTCGGAAGTTGGCAGCTTCCTCAACATATGATGAGCGCAAGTGGTGTGACCTCTCGAGGGCAATATGGGAGGAAAAACACCACGATATGAGTCTTGTGGTACCCTATTTGACGATTGTTTTCTTTCGTGTGTCCTAACTCTGATGTCACAGGTGTTGGTGGTTTTTCCTGAATGGGTTCATGTCCTTCCGAGAAGAGTGAAGGCCTGAGGGAGAACAATAGTCGAAAAAGATCCTCTATGGACGAGGACATTCGTGATAAGGTGGGGCCATCCTGAAGGCATAAAGGAGATGATGTCGCTGAGGAGATCCTTATATACGTCGGCCCTTCTGCGGACGTCGGCTACCCCTGCGAGGATGATTCTTTGTCTACAGCTAGGGCCGGGGGCCCTCCTGATTCTGCTAGTTTTACCAGGACATCTAATTTTGAAGAAGAGGTTCCCCGAGAGAGGAAGAACAAAAGTCCTCCATTGTCGTCTACTTCTACCCTCGAAGGTAGACCGATTGAGGTTTCGAGTGAACACACCCCCATTGAGAGTGGTTCGGCTGGGGCCGATGAGGCCAAACCGGTAGACGCATGTGGTTAAGGAGGCCCATCGGCTATGTTCCGAGGTGAGTTTCGATTTGCCTTGTTGGATTTTCAGCTATGAATCTTCATTCTTTGAATTGAAGTTTTTCTTTTAGGATCTTTGATAAACTCAAGGCCGAACTGCTTTGCTATGAGGCCTGGCTGCGGGAAGCTTCGGGTAAGAAAAGATCTCTCAATCTTCTTTGCGACGAGAAGATAAAATAGTTGATACATCTTCGGGTGGAGATGCATCGGAGCCAGATTTGTGAAGGCAAACTCGAGCGTCAAGTAATCCTTACCCCGAAGGGGTATGTGCCTCCTTTCTCTCTTTTGGGAATTAACCTCTTGGTGCTTCAAATTCAGGAAAAAATAGAAGCATTGGAGCACCTTTGGGGCGAGGTCGGGCAAGTTAGATCCGAATGCCAAGCGTTGAAACAGCAGGTAGGCATGCATGTTATGGCCCAAAGGAATGCCTTGGCCAAGGCTGCTGCCCTCCAGATACAACTTCACAATACCCGGGAAGATAGCTCAATTAAATCGATCAGGATTGCCAAGCTCGAAGTTGATCTTCTAAATACGAAGGTAGAGGTTGTGGATGCTCGGACCAAAGATGAGGTAGCTCGAGCGAAGTTCGATAAGAAGGTGGCCGTTTACTTGAAAGACGCTGCCGATGCACGGGCTTAGCTGAGAGGCGATTTTAACAAAGAGAGGAGGAGCAATGAGTATGCCGGATGCAAGTCCCGGAGGATACCCATTTAGGAGATACATGCTAGGGGAATTGACCTCTGGGAAGAGATAAAGCAGGCCGAGGCGGACAAGATTGACGCCAAGTTTTCCCTTTCTTCTTGAGCTGATGCTGATACTTGAAGGCTGCTGTGGGGGCTGGTCTGAGGGGACTTTGAGGGATCTAGTCCCGAGAGTATAATAGATTATCTACTTTGTTGTTTGCATAAGACTCTTGTGGGAGCATTGTAAATATGTATTTGTAATACACACACACACATACACACACACACATACACACACACACACACACACACACACACATATATATATATATATGAAATATTCTTTGATTTGATTTGCATGTTGGTAGTTAGCCCGTTGAATTGGACTTTGAGATGAGACCCTTGGGTTTATAAATTGGACCTGAGGTTCTTTAAGCTGGAGTCAAGCTCTTATGCTTTCGGTCGGTACGACCTTCGTGGTAGCTGGCGACACGGGCTCTTACGCTTTTATGGCCCTGAGGCACTTTAGTTAACCATGTCGGGCTTAGTCTCCGAGTCGGGTTTCGACTCGAGCTGAACGGCCCTCGAGTTTTCAAATTGGACCTGATGCAATTTTGTCGGTATTACCTGAGGCTGGCGACTCGGGCTCTTACGCGTAAGGTAGATATGACTTTAAATATAGCGGGCGACTTGGGCTCTTACGCTTTTATGGCCCTAAGGCGCTTTAGTTAACCATGTCGGGCTTAGTCTTCGAGTTGGGTTTCGACTCGAGCTCAACGGCCCTCAGGTTTTCAAATTGGCCCTGAGGTGCTTTGTGTCGGTATGACCTGTGGCTGGCGACTCGGAATCTTACGTGTAAGGTCAATACGACTTTAAATGTAGCGGGCGATTTGGGCTCTTACACTTTTTTAGCCCTGAGGCATTTTTGTTAACCGTGCTGGGCTTAATCTCCAAGTCGGGTATCAGAAAGAAATTGCTCCAGTTGTCCGATGCTTGAGAAAGGAGTTTCCAGGAATTGAAATCAAGATTGACTTCAGCACCGGTATTGACCTTGACAGAAGGTACAGAGGGGTTTGTGGTGTACTGTGATGCTTCAAGGGTTGGTTTGGGATGTGTGTTGATTCAATGTGGTAAGGTAATAGCGTATGCTTCATGGCAGCTCAATAGTCACGAGAAGAATTATCTGACGCATGATTTAGAGCTCGCAGCAGTTGTGTTTGCATTAAAAATCTGGCGGCATTATCTTTATGGGTTCCATGTGGACGAGTTCATAAATCACAAGAGTCTTCAGTATTTGTCCAAAAAGAAGGAATTGAACTTAAGGCAGCGTAGATGGTTGGAATTGCTTAAATATTATGATATGAATATTTTGTACCATATAGGAAAGGCAAATGTGGTGGCCGACGCTGTTAGTCGGAAATCCATGGGTAGCTTGGCTCATTTGGAAGCAAGTCAGAGGCCTTTGGCTCAGGAGGTTTATTAGTTGGCCAATCTGGGGTCTGTCTTTCGGCCTCAGATGAAGGGAATGTTGTGGTGTGTAATGGAGCGGAGTCTTCACTTGTACCGGAAGTCAAGGAAAATCAAATCAGGGATCCAGCATTGGCACAGTTGAGAGAGGCGATTCTGAATCACAAGACTACAGCATTTTCACTCGGCAACGATGATGGTGTTTTGCGGTACATAGGGAGGCTATGTATTCTTGACGTGGATGATCTTCGAGAGAGAGTAATGGTGGAGGCTCAAAATTCCAGGTATTCCGTACACCCAGGTTCTACGAAAATGTATCACGATCTCAAGGAGATCTATTGGTGGAATGGTATGAAGAGGGGTGTGGCGGACTTTGTGGTTAGGTGTCCGAATTGTCAGCAGGTGAAGGCCGAGCATCAGAGGCCCGGTGGGTTGGCGCAGTTTATGGAAATACCAGCATGGAAATGGGAGATGATCAATATGGACTATGTGGTGGGGTTACCCCGCACTCCGCGTAAGTTTTACTCAATTTGGGTGATAGTGGATCGGCATATGAAGTCAGCACATTTCTTGCCAGTGAAGTTGACTAATATTGTAGAACAATATGCTCAATTGTATATTAAAGAAATAGTCAGAATCCATGGCACTCCAGTATCTAGTATTTCAGATCGAGGGGCCCAGTTCACAGCTAACTTTTGGAGGAAATTCCAGAAAGGTTTGGGTATGCAGGTAAATCTCAGCACAACATTCCACCCACAGACAAATGGGCAAGCAGAGCGGACTATTTAGACTCTTGAAGACGTGTTACGAGATTGTATACTTGATTTTAGGGGTATCTAGGATGATCACTTGCCGCTTATAGAGTTTGCTTACGACAACAGTTCCCATGCTAGTATTCAGATGGCCCCATTCGAGGTACTGTATAGAAGAAGGTGTAGATCTCCAATCAGATGGTTCGAGGTTGGAGAGGCAGAACTGCTAGGACCGGATCTTGTGCATCAAGGTATGGAAAAGGATAGAGTCATTTCAGAGAGGATGGAAACCGCTCAGAGTCGTCAGAAGTCTTATTCGGACGTTCGTGGTAGGGATTTAGAGTTTCAAGTAGATGATTGGGTATTCTTGAAGGTATCTCCTATGAAGGAAATCATGCAGTTTAGAAAGAAGGCGAAGTTGAGCCCAAGGTATGTCAGATCATATAGGATCGCCCAGAGGATAGGACAAGTGGCGTATAGGCTGGAGTTGCCCCATGAGATGTCATTAGTGCACCCGGTGTTTCATGTGTCCATGCTGAAGAAGGTAGTTGGAGATCCATCTGCCATCGTACCGGTTGAGACGGTTGAAGTTAATGAAGAGTTGTCATACGAAGAAGTTCCCGTCGCTATTCTTGATAGGTACGTTTGTAGGTAGAGAAACAGGGATATTGCTTCAATTAAATTATTATGGCAGAGTCAACAGGTCGAGGAAGCCACGTGGGAAGCGGAAAGTGAAGTGAAAGAAAAATACCCTCATTTGTTTGAATAAGTCAAGTAGTGGTTTTGAAAATTGTTGTCTTTAGCTAAATATATTTTGTGTCATATTTTGTGCAAGAATGCCCCACTTCCCTATCTTCCTGCCTCATGTGACTTTTTCAACCTTATGCCATATTTGTGGGTATTGTGTTAGTTGAATTATGTGCAACCCATTGAAATAATTGAGTTATGTGAAATTCGTTGTGTTATCTGCACTTAGTACAACTTGTGAAGTAGCTGAAATTATGTGGAACTTGTTGAAATATGTTTTGGGGGCCCTCTGACAGGTGCATAGGCCTAGTTACAGAGGAAGCTCCGGTAAAATTTTCAGAAAATATCATAGTTAGTGAAAATTGGGAGGGGGGCTGGTGTCTTTGTGTTTTCTTACCTAAAGTGACTCCTGAGTCCTCATACGGGGACGAATGATTTTAAGTGGGGGAGGATGTAAAGACCCGTAAATTTTATGGACTAAAAATGATGCCTGGGTAGGTCCCCATATTGTTATATCAGTAGTAAATCTTAAAACGGACCCTTTTGGAGTAAAAAAAAAAAGCTGAAGTACCCAAATCAGGTATGCGGACCACATATTGGTCGCATACCTGGACAGTTGCTGTCCATTTTGAGGAAAGCTGTGCGGACCATAATGCGGTCGCATTTCACCTATTCGCATTCTTGCACCTCTATTTTTGCGAAGGGAGTTATGCAACGCAGTATGTGATCGCATAACGGGTATGCGGACCGCATAGTGGTCACATACCTGGGCAGTCTGTTTTCCTTATTGGCCCATCTGAAGGCCACTTATGCGACAGGTATGCAAACCACATACCTGCTTCGGGGCTTCTAATTTCTAATTTGAAAAAGCCGACCCCCCGTTCAATAAAATACCCCCCCCCCCTCTTCATTTTTAACGAATATCAGATCAAAACAAAGAGAAGTGAGAGTGGTTTCTAGTGAGAGAAGTCCTCATCTTCCCCAAATTGGTCCTCCATCTCTACTCAGACCCGGAATTAATCGAGTAGTCGTCATCTTCTTCACCATAAGAGGTAAGTCTTCACCCCATTCCCCAAATTCTCAGATTTTGGTTAGAATAGAACACACATAGGTTGGTTCTTAATGAAGAAAGTTAAGACCTTGCATGCATGTGAATAATCTACTATAATATAGCAAAGGGAAGTAGGATAGGGCAACCTTTCACTAAAAAGGGGGCTAGTTAATTAAAGGACCACATAGTATTTGATAAAATTCCCAAATGAGTTCAAGGTTCCTAACTCTAAGTTTGAATGTGTCACATTGTAAATTAGATTGAAGGAGTTAGAAGGTCCGGTGATTTGGGATAGAAATTAAAGGAAATTCCAACTCGAGGTATGTATGGCAAACTCTAATCCTCATAGGATAAACCCTTTGTGGTCATTTTTCGGGTATGACTCTCTCATTGACCTTCTATGGAAATTATGTGCTCTATGTGCTTAATTGGGGAATTCTTATTTCCATGTTGCTATATGCTACCACCATGATGTCTTGCTAGTGGAATGTATGCATGTTGACCATCATGTTCTTTCTTATTGTGTGTGTGTTCCTATTATATGATGGGTGAGAAAAATTTAAAAGGGTTGATGGTCATGGAATATGAGTAAAGATATGGTACTGATGTGAAATGTGAAACATGAGGTTGAACTATTACGAAGCACGAAATAATGGATTGGGAAATTGTGAAATATGAACTAATGGATCAGATGTTTATGGAATATGGACTAAAGGATGAATTTTCGGGAAAATGAATTAAATGACTATAATGATATGAAAGATGAATCCAAGAGCAATATGTGTTGGGGAACAAAAAGTTTAAAAATTATGTAAGTGACCTAAAACATCCATAATTGTACCAGGAGAATGTCCTAGGGGTGATAAGGCCTATCCGGTCTTGCTGGGATCGGAATCCATGTCGTACACATGGATGACTTGATATTATGATATAATTATGTTTTGATGATGATTATTGTCCTCACTGTTTTCAGTTGATATGTCCTAGCCGATCGGGGAGAGATCGAACTCCGTGTGCTGTGCACGAGCCACGGTTATAGCCTATCCTATTCGGGCAGAGATCGGACTCCGCGAGAATAAGCCACGATGGTTATATGTGGTGTGATTGAAATTCGGACATCACTTAGGATGTCTTAGCCGATCGGGCAGAGATCGGACTCCGTGTGACAACAACACGGTGGATCAGTAATAATAATAACAAGACGAAACTTAAAAGTACATTAACCAAAAGATGGCAAAATTAGATGTGGGATGTGGTAATTCTTGTTATGATTTTCCATGTTTCAGTGTACTGTTGTATGATGTCTCTGTTCATGTTTAACTGATGTTGTTTATCCTATCTGGAGTAGGTTTGTTTATCCATACTAGTACTATTCAATGGTACAAACGACCCTTTTGCCTCGGGCGCTACATCTTTTATATGGATGTAGGTGATTCCATAGCAGGTAGCTCAGATCGCCGATAGTGGTGCCTTCTCTTCATCTCTTCAGCAGTCTTGGTGAGCCCCACTTCCTCTCGGTGCCATTTGTAGTACATGTTGTCTTATTTTGTATATGTCATTTCTTTTGAGGTATAGTCAGGGCCTTGTTGTCGACAGTTCTATGTATTCTTCTCCATACTCTTAAAGGATCTGTGGACATTATGTGGGTTGTATATATATGTATTTTGGATAGTTTTCGTACTCGTTCGTAATCACGATCCCGTATCGGGAGTGTTGTATTTTAGAATGTATGTTTTGGGAAGATTAAATGTTGAAAATGTTAAAAGAAGAAAGGGATTTATGTTGTAAACGCATGCTTTAATTCTATTTTGTTGTTTCACTTATGAAATGTACATTATGAACACGGGGAAATGCGTTGTGTAGGAAAGGAAATCCAGGTCGGCTTGACCGCGTTCATCCGGTTAGGCGCCGGTCTCGTCCCTCGGTTTTGGGGCGTAACAAACTTGTTATCAGAGCATAAGGTTTTAAAAGTATCATAAGATGTCTCGGAGCCGTGTCTAGTAGAGCCCTTCTTATCGGTGTGTTGTCGACCACATCCATAATTAGGGGGCTACATGGACATTTAGGAAAATACACTTTTATTTCTATTCGATATCGTGCGATGTGGTGAAAGGTGAGGTTGTCTATCTCTAACCCGTGCGTTGTTTCAACTTTCAGTAAATGGCACCCAGGAAGAGAGATCGACTCGTGCTAGAGGCATATGTCACCCCGGGAGTTGTCGTAAATTCCCCATTTGGTGGTGCGGGTGCAAATGATCCCCTGACCATAAACCAACCTGACTCCTCCTCTCCAGGCCATACTATTCCTATTCCTGCTCCAGCAGTAGGTGCTGAAATCCCTCCTGCTGATATTCCTGACCCACCTCCAGCTCCAGCTTCCGGTCCCGGTATTTCTGATGGGTACCTCAAGGGAGCTACTAGATGTTGACCCAGTTAGTGGCCTCCCAGGACCAAAGATCAAATGCAGCCCTCACATCCTCTAGCGAGCAATGGGATTCTTCAGGTTCTAGAGTCAACCAGTTTCTACGATTAGCCCCTCCAGAGTTCACAGGCACGAACCCAGAGGCTGATCCTCAGGAGTTCATTGATGAGATGTACAAAACCCTCCTAGTTATGAGGGCTACTGAGATAGAGGGGGTTGAATTGGATTCCAATCATCTGAAGGGAGCGGCATATTCGTGGTTCGAAATGTGGGAGAGTTCCCGTGGAGATGGGAGCCCTCAGCCGAGGTAGGATGAGTTTGTAGATGCCTTCAAATGACTATTTCTTGCCCGCCGAGACTATGGAAGCCCGTGCTACAGAGTTTGAGGTCCTGAAGCAGGGAAATAGGAGCGCGTGGGAGTATCATATGGACTTCGTGCGCTTGCCCAAATATGTTCTTCATATAGTGTCTACTATGGAGGATAGAGTTCGTCGGTTCGTGCAGGGCCTTGGTCCCTTGGTTATTAATGAAACTCCTACAGTTGCTCTGCATTCAGATATGAACTATGGGAAGATTGTGGGATATTCCTAGGCTACGGAG
Organism: Nicotiana paniculata; assembly: GCA_005239505.1. Lineage (NCBI taxonomy): Eukaryota > Viridiplantae > Streptophyta > Magnoliopsida > Solanales > Solanaceae > Nicotiana > Nicotiana paniculata. Next base: position 16,545 of record ML322048.1, on the reverse strand, counting down.
GCTCGAAAATTGAAGATAATAATGGAGAGAGAGTAGTGGTAGAGCCCGGTCGACGGGCAGCCGTGGGGGTTCTTTTGTAGGAGGGAGACAAGTTCCTGGGAGGGGGTCATCAGGACCATCCCAGTATTATGCTCAGTCATCAGCTAGTGCCCCGCCAGGCGTCCCCATCATCGTCAGCATGGAGATCATTTTGGGGCTACTTCTAGCGGCAGGGGGTTCCATCAGCCAGGCCGTTCAAATGGGAGGTTCCAGCAGCAACAGAGGGGGCCCTTCCCCAAGTGCGAGAGGTTTCATACTTGGCCCTGTTATCTGGATTAGACAGTATGCTATGGTTGTGGGGTGAGGGGTCATATTCATAGGGACTACCCTTCATTGAGCAAGGATGCAGGATGGGGTGCCGCCTAACTATCTAGTTCTTCAGCTGCTACATCTTCAGCATGCCCACCAGCCCGAGGCCTTTCAGCACCAGCAGGGCGTGGTGCAGCCAGGGGTGGTGCCCGAGGTCGGGGAGGACCCAGCCAGTTCTATGATTTGAGTGGTCGTCAGAGTGCGGAGGCTTTTCCAAATGTCGTCACAGGTATTCTGACTGTTCAGTCCCATGATGTTTATGCTCTTATTGATCCCGGGTATTCCTTATCATATGTCACACCTTTTGTTGCTACAAGTTTTGGGATAGAACCCGAACAACTCCGTGAGCCGTTCTCTGTGTCAACTCCGGTTGGTGAATCTATTACAGCCGTGCGAGTCTATAGGAACTGTGTTGTCACGGTGCATGGTTGAGATACCACAGCTGATCTTGTTGAGTTGGGAATGGTAGATTTTGGTGTGATCATGGGGATGTATTGCTTTTATCCATGCATTCCTAAAATAGATTGCCGAACTAGAATTATGAGGCTCGAGTTTCCTAATGATCCAGTTATCGAGTGGGAGGGGCATAATATTGTGCCAAAAGGTAGGTTTATTTCCTACCTTAAGGCCTCAAAGATGATCAGAAAAGGGTTCTTCTACCATTTGGTCGGGTTGCGGACACCACTTCAGAGGTGCCTGCTCCCGAGTCCGTGCCTGTCGTGAATGAGTTTCTTGAGGTTTTTTCGGACGAGCTTCTTGGGATTCCATCAGATAGAGAGATTGATTTCGGGATTGATGTATTGACAGATACGTAGCCAATATTTATTCCACCCTACAGGATGGCACCGACAGAATTAAGGGAGTTAAAAGAGCAATTGAAGGACCTTCTAGAAAAGGGTTTCATTAGGCGTAGTGTGTCGCCTTGGGGCACACCCGTATTTTTTGTCAGAAAGAAATATGGATCGCTTCGAATGTCTATTGATTATCAGCAGCTCAACAAGGTCACCATAAAAAACAAGTACCCATCGCCTCAGATAGATGATTTGTTCGACCAATTGCAAGGTGCTAGGTTCTTCTCAAAGATTGATTTACGGTCCGGGTATCATCAGTTAAAGATCAGGGAGAAGGGTATTCGTAATACCTCCTTCATGACTCGTTATGGGCACTTCGAATTCTTGGTAATGTCTTTTGGGCTAACCAACGCCTCAGCAGCTTTTATGGATCTTATGAATCAGGTTTTCAAATCGTTTCTTGACTCCTCTGTCATTGTGTTCATTGAAGATATCCTTGTTTATTCGCGAAGTCATGAAGATCATGCTAATCACTTAAGGGAAACTCTGCAGACTCTTCATCAACACCAGTTGTATGCAAAGTTTTCAAAATGTGAGTTTTGGCTAGAATCAGTCACCTTTTTGGGCCATGTTGTTTCCAGGGAAGGGATTTGGGTTGATCCCTAAAAGATTGCAGCGGTGAAGGATTGGCCTCGACGAAGGACTCCGACAGAGAATCGCAGTTTCTTGGGTCTAGCCGGGTATTATCGGAGGTTCGTGGAAGGATTCTCTACTTTCGCCTCCCCATTGACTAAGCTGACGCAGAAAGCAGTTATGTTCAAGTGGTCAGATGTTTGTGAAAGGATTTTCATGGAATTGAAATCAAGATTGACTTCGGCAGCGGTATTGACCTTGCAAGAAGGTACATAGGGGTTTGTGGTGTTCTGTGATGCTTCGAGGGTTTGTTTGGGATGTGTGTTGATGCAATGTGGTAAGGTAATAGCGTATGATTCAAGGCATCTCAATAATTATGAGAAGAATTATCTGACGCATGATTTGGAGCTCGCAGCAGTTGTGTTTGTATTAAAATTTTGACGGTATTTTCTTTATGGGGTCCATGTGGACGTGTTCACAAATCACAAGAGTCTTCAGTATTTGTTCAAACAGAAGGAATTGAACTTAAGGCAGCGGAGATGGTTGGAATTGCTCAAAGATTATGATATGAATATTTTGTACCATCCAGGAAAGGTGAATGTGGTGGCCGACTCTCTTAGTCGGAAATCCATGGGTAGCTTGGCTCATTTGGAAGCAGGTCAGGGGCCTTTGGCTCGGGAGGTTTATCAGTTGGCATGTTTGGGGGTCTGTCTTTCGGTCTCAGATGAGGGGAATGTTTTGGTTCCTAATGGAGCGGAGTCTTCACTTGTAGCAGAAGTCAAGGAAAGAAAAATAGGGATCCAGCATTGGTGCAGTTGAGAGAGGCAATTCTAAAACACAAGACTACAACATTTTCACTCGGCAATGATGATGGTGTTTTGCAGTGCCAAGGGAGGCTATGTGTTCCGAACGTAGATGATCTTCGAGAGAGAGTAATGGCGGAGGCTCACAATTCCAGGTATTCCATACACCCAAGTTCTACGAAAATGTATCACGATCTCAAGGAGATCTATTGGTAGAATTGTATGAAGAGGGGTGTGGCAGACTTTGTGGCTAGGTGTCCGAATTATCAGCAGGTGAAGGCCGAGCATTAGAGGCTCGGTGGGTTGGCGCAGCTTATGGATTACCAGCTTGGAAATAGGAGATGATGAATATGGACTTTGTGGTGGGGTTACCCCGCACTCTGTGTAAGTTCGACTCCATTCAGTGATAGTGGATCGGGTTCACCAAGTAAGCGCATTTCTTGCCAGTAAAGTCCACCGATACTACAGAACAATATGCTCAGTTGCATATCAAAGAAATAGTCAGACTTCATGTCACTCAGTATCAATTATTTCGGATCGAGGGGCCCAGTTCACAACTAACTTTTGGAGGAAATTCCTGCAAGGTTTGGGTACGCAGGTAAATCTCAGCACAGCGTTCCACCCACAGACTGATGGGCAAGCAGAGCGGACTATTTAGATACTTGAAGACATGTTACGAGCTTGTGTACTTGATTTTAAGGGTAGCTGGGATGATAACTTGCCACTTATAGAGTTTTCTTACGACAACGGTTCCCATGCTAGTATTCATATGGCCCCATTTGAGGCACTGTATGAAAGAAGGTGTAGATCTCCAATCGGATGGTTCGAGGTTGGAGAGGCGGAACTGCTAGGACCGGATCTTGTGCATCAAGCTATGGATAAGGTTAGAGTCATTTCGGAGAGGTTGAAAACCTCTCATAGTCGTCAAAAGTCTTATTCGAACGTTCGTCGTAGGGATTTGGAATTTCAAGTAGATGGTTGGGTGTTCTTGAAGGTATATCCCATGAAGGGAGTCATGAGGTTTGAAAAGAAGGGGAAGTTGAGCCCAACATATGTCGGACCGTATAGGATCTCCCAGATGATAGGACAAGTGGCGTATAGGCTGGAGTTGCCCCCTGAGATGTCATTGGTGCACCCGGTGTTTCATGTGTCCATGCTGAAGAAGGTAGTTGGAGATCCATTTGCCATCTTACCGGTTGAGACGGTTGAAGTTAATGAAGAGTTGTCATAAGAAGATGTCATTAGTGCACCCGGTGTTTCATGTGTCCATGTTTGAATAAGTCAAGTAGTGGTTTGAAGATTGTTGTCTTTAGGCAAATGCATTTTGTGTCATATTTTGTGCAAGAACACCCCACTTCCCTATCTTCCTTCCTCGTGTGACTTTTTCAACATTGTGCCATATTTGTAGGTATTGCGTTAGTTGAATTATGTGCAACCCATTGAAATAGTTGAGTTATGTGAAATTCGTTGTGTTATCTGTACTTTGTTCAACTTGTGAAGTAGCTGAAATTATGTGGAAAATATTGAAATATTTTTTGGGGGCCCTCTGACAGTTGGATAGGCCTAGTTACAGAGGAAACTCTAGCAAAATTTTCAGAAAATATCAGAGTTAGTGAAAATTGGGAGGGGGGCTGGTGTCTTTGTGTTTTCTTACCCAAAGTGACTCCCCGAGTCCTCATTCGGGGACGAATAATTTTAAGTTGGGGAGGATGTAAATACCCGTAAATTTTCTTGACTAAAAATGATGCCGGGTAGGTCCCAATATTGTTATATCAGTAGTAAATCTTATAACATACCCTTTTGGAGTAAAAAAAAAAAAGGTAAAGTACCCCAGATCAGGTATGCGGACCGCATAGTGGTCGCATACCTGGACAATTGCGGTTCATTTTGAGGACAGCTATGCGGCCCATAATGCGATCGCATTTCACCAATATGGGCCGCATAGTTGTCGCATTCTTGCACCTCTATTTTTGCGGAAGGAGTTATGCGATTGCATCACAGGTATGCGGACCGGATAGTGGTCGCATAACTGGGCAGTCTGCTTTCCTTTTTGGCCTATATGAAGGCCATTTATGTGACAGGTATGCGGACTGCAAAATAGGAACGTGATCGCATTCCTGACCACATACCTGCTTTGGGGCTTCTAATTTCTTATTTTAAAACCCGACCCCCATTTTACTAAAACACCCCTCCCCTTCATTTTTAACGACTATCTGATCAAAATAGAGAGAAGTGAGAGTGGGTTCTGGTGAGAGAAGTCCTCATCATCCCCAAATTGGTCCTCCATCGCTACTCAGGCTTGGAATTAATCGAGTAGTCGTCATCTTCTTCACCATAAGAGGTAAGTCTTCACCCCATTTCCCCAAATTCTCAGATTTTGGTTAGAATAGAACACACATAGGTTGGTTCTTGAAGAGTATAGTTAAGACCTTGCATGCATGTGAATAATCTACTATAATCTAGCAAATGGAAGTAATCTCGGGCAACCTTTCACTAAAAAAGGTGCTACTTAATCTAAAGGACCACATAGTATTTGATAAAATGCTTAAATGAGTTCAAGGTTCCTAACTCTAAGTTTGAATGTGTGACATTGTAAATTAGATTGAAGGCGTTAAAAGGTCCGATGATTTGGGATAGAAATTAAAGGGAAATTCCAACTAGAGGTATGTATGGCTAACTCTAATCCTCATAGGATAAACCCGTTGTGGTCATTTTCCGGGTATGACTCTATCATTGACCTTCTATGGAAATTATGTGCTCTATGTGCTTAATTGAGGAATTCTTGTTTCCATGTTGCTATATGCTACCACCATGGTGTCTTGCTAGTGGAATGTATGCATGTTGACCATCATATTCTTTCTTATTGTGTGTGTTGTTCCTATTATATGATGGGTGAGAAAAATGTAAAAGGGTGGATGGTCATGGAATATTAGTAAAGATATGGTACTGATGTGAAATGTGAAACATGAGGTTGAACTGTTACGAAACACGAAACAATGGATTGGGAAATTGTGAAATATGAATCAATGGATCGGATGGTTATGGAATATGGATTAAAGGATTAATCGTCGTGAAAAATGAATTAAAGGACTCTAATGATATGAAAGATGAATCCAAGAGAAATATGTGTTGGGGAACAAAAAGGTTAAAAATGATGTAAGTGACCTAATACATCCATAGAATTCCTAGGGTTGAGAAGGCCTATCCGGTCTGGCTGGGATCGGATTCCATGTCGTACACATAGATGACTTGATATTATGATATGATTATGATTTGATGATGATTGTTGTCCTCACTGTTTTCAGTTGAGATGTCCTAGCGATCGGGGAGAGATCGAACTCCGTGTGCTGTGCACGAGCCACGGTTATAGCCTAGCCTATTCGGGCAGAGATCGGACTCCGTGAGAACAAGCCACGGTGGTTATATGTGATGTGATTGAAATTCGGACCTCACCTAAGATCGCTTAGCTAATCGGGCAGAGATCGGACTCCGTGTGACAATGACACAGTGGATCAGTAATAATAATAACAAGACGAAACTTAAAAGTACATTAACCAAAAAATTGAAAAACGGGATGTGAGATGTGGTAATTCTTCTTATGATTTTCCATGTTTCAGTGTACCGTTGTATGATGTCTCTGTTTATGTTTAACTAATGTTGTTTATTGTATCTAGAGTAGGTTTCTTTATACATACTAGTACTATTCAATGGTACTAACGTCCCTTTTGCCCGGGGCGCTACATCTTTTATATGGATGTAGGTTGTTCCATAGCAGGTAGCTCATATCGCCGATAGTGGTGCCTTCTCTTCATCTCTTCAGCAGTCTTGGTGAGCCCCACATCCTCTCGGGGCCGTGTGTAGTACATGTTGTCTTATTTTGTATATGTCATTTCTTTTGAGGTATAGTCGTGGCCTTCTTGTTGGCAGGTCTATGTATTCTTCTCCGTACTCTTAGAGGCTCCGTGGAAATTATGTGGGTTGTATACATATGTATTTTGGGTAGTTGTCGTACTCGTTCGTAATCACAATCCCGTATGAGGAGTGTTGTATTTTAGAATGTATTTTTTGGGAAGATTAAATGTTGAAAATGTTAAAAGAATAAAGGGATTATGTTGTAAACACATGCTTTAATTCTATTTTGCTATTTCACTTATGAAATATACATTATGAACACAGGGAAATGCGTTGTGTAGGAAATTCAATCCAGGTCCGCTTGACCGGGTTCATCCGGTTAGGCGCCAGTCTCGTCCCTCGGTTTTGGGGCGCGACACTATCATATGAAGAAGTGCCAGTGGCTATATTAGATCGACAAGTACGCAAGCTGAGAACAAAGGATGTAGCTTCCGTCAAAGTATTGTGGAGGAACAAGAACAGGGAAGAAATTACATGGGAAGCAGAAGAGGAGATGAAGTCTAAATACCCTTACTTGTTCCAGATTCAAGATAGCGAGAATGTCGGGGGGATGCAGGACGCATTAGAAGGTGAAATGTCTCTATAAGGTACGTATTAGCTTGAAAACACTCTTCCTTAATACAAAATGGTGATATACAGATAATGTACATATCCCTAATACTTGGTATAGCCTTGTGAGACTATACGTTGGGTTTAACTGCTTGCAAGTTTGGCTAGTATCCATTTTATAGGGGAAACTCGCCCGAAAATTTCCATTGGAATCCACGATAAGTTAGGCTCCCATAAACCCTTACATTCGAGGATGAATATTACTAAGGGGGAGGGTGTTACAACCCATATTAATGTACGTTGGTTCATTCCATAAGTTAATCGACGTAAATCTGAGAAGAGGTTATCTTTGAGACGATAAGAAGTTAATCCTATTGGTCTTAAATGATACAAGAGTGTATAAGGGCGATTAACAAGTATTAGAAGTTAAACGAACCAAGGATGTTGTAACCCGTATTTTTGGGTAAAATGAGGGGTTCTTAATATTCTCAAGAGGTTGTGTTTAAGGTATTTGAATCATATAATATCCGTATCATAAGTCTTGAAGTCAAACGAGTTATTAAACATAAGTCGACAAAAAGTGTCGCAACTTATGTTCATAATTTTATTTAAACTTTAGGTCAAATGTTACTAAGATTTTATCCCAATTTACTTGAAATTATGGGGTTATCTACCCACCAAATTTAAGAACTATGAGTCCAGTTTCCAACGCATTAAATCGTTTATCAATACGACATCGGAATAGAGAAATATAAGCATTGTTGCGAGACTGCACACACTGCTAGGTGACAAGTAGGCGTGTCACCTACTTGGTTAAATGAGAGCCAAAAAATAGGCAATTTCGGGTCGGCCAAAGAGCCCATTAAAGTATTATATCCTGAAATATAACCCTCATTGTAGATCACAAATGACCAAACTAAAACCTCTGCAAGCTTCCTCCCAAAATTATCCACAAACTGGACTCACGGGATGGTGATCGGAAGAACCAACATAAGGGCTGAGTTATCCAACAAGTAAGGTATGTTTACTGCTCTATTTAATCCATTTTTATGCTGTAAATTCATGTAAATTCGTTCTATACTTTTAAGAACTCACGGGATGGTGATCGGAAGCCGTGAGTTCAAGTTATTCAATTGTAGCAGACTGTTTTGTGTTGCTGTTGGGCTGCGTGTTTTACTACTGTTTTGTGGAGTGTTGGAGGAGTAAGTGTGTTGAGAAACACCATATAGATGCAGGGTTGTGGTCTGGTCGTTCGTTGTAACATTTCCAGGTCGATGGACACTACTACGGGGGACGTCATATGTATGAAGTGATTAGGTTCTGTGGACTGTTTTGGGAGGCTCAATATGATTATTATTGATGTTTTTTGGGCTGTTTGGTGATTGTTTTGACTTGTGCGAAGTCATATATATAGGGGAGGTGCTGTCCGTTTCATCGTAAATTATGTTATGATTTATACATAATAGTTACGACGCTTAAACGATAACGATAGTGTCGTTTCTCTTATTGTAGATTAAGGAGTCGTGACATTTTCATAGCTTGAGGTTGGGAAGTATATATACAAGGTATGTGAGGCTATCCCTTTCCTTCTTTTGCACGACTCCGATTATACATAATGCCTTGAACGAGCTTCCAAAGATACTCTACTCTTAAAAGCTAGCAGTACTTACATACTTTCCCTTCTTACGGAACAATTGATGTTGAGGTTGGTTCTCTTATTCTTATCTTATCAATGTTGTTGGTACTTCCTGATTCTTATAAGATTCTTGATGAAGAGTTAGTCCTAATAATGTGTACGGAGAATATCAACCTTACGTCACTCCGAAAGGTTCAGAATATANGGTATTATAAGTTAGTAAAATATTGTTCGTTTTGAGTCTAAATTTGATGTTCTTATAATTGACTTCATATTATACCTATATATATATATATATATATATATATATATATATATATATATATATATATATGTACCTATTTTACTCTACCGAGTTGCGCTATAGTCGGCCGGGTATGGCACCTATCATGCAACCACTGATCATTTGGGTTTTACCAAGCTCCACGTGGCCACGTATGTTTTACCGTGCCTATTACGGCCGGGTACGATACGATGATGATGTTTCCCACAGAGGCATATGTTTTAAAAGTTTATGTCTATATATGTATTTATGACGCATTTCATGTCAGTATCCCTCAGAGGTACGCATATGCTAGAGGTTGTATACACTATATCCGTGTTTACATTACTATTCTTACTTATGCTTTCTTGCCCTACATACTCAGTACTATATTTGTACTTACGTTCTTTTTATTTGTAGACACTGCATGTTGTGCTGCAGGTCTTGATAGACAGGTAGACGCTGCTCCCCCACCACAGTAAGCTTCCCAGTTCAGCGGTTATTGGCAAGATCCCTTCTCCGGACTTGCCGTCTTCTTGGTATGAATTTTTGTTATAGATATTATGGGTATGTCGGGGTCCTGTTCTGGAAATTTTGCATCACTTATGCTCCTTTAGAGGCTCATAGACAGGTGTCGACTCATGTATAGTTTGGTATGCCTTGTTGGCTAACTTTTGTTGTATAGTCTTTCATGGCAGCGTTGTAGCTCGTACCTTATATGTAGTTTCTTAGCAGTCTTGTCATCCCATATGATGTATGTTCATGCCATTATCTTTCATTGTTGATTGTTCGTGATCCATATCTACCATTTATATTGATCTCGTTGTCCCTTAAAGATAATAAAGAATGTTAGATAAAATGTACGTTGGTGCTCGGAAAGTATGGCCCGGGTGCTAGTCATGATCCTCCAGTTTGGGTCGTGGCACAACTTTTGAGGCATCACAGTAAACTATATAAGAAATTGAACCCATAGGCAAAATCAAAATGGGAGCTGTAGTCAAAGCTGACTTGAGCTTCTGAAAGCTCTCCTCACACTCCTTAGTCCACCTGAACTGAGCACCCTTCTTGGTCAGTCTGGTCATAGGTGTTGCAATAGATGAAAATCCCTCTACGAAGCGGCGATAGTACCCTACCAAACCAAGGAAACTGTGAATCTCGGTAACTGATGACGGTATAGGCCAGCTCTGCACTGCCTCTATCTTCTTTGGGTCAACCTGAATACCCTCACTGAACACCACGTGCCAAAAGAACGCTACTGAATCAAGCGAGAACTCACACTTCAAAAATTTTGCATACAATTTCTTCTTCCTCAAGGTTTGAAGCACAACTCTCAAATGATGCAAGGGATACCGGTTCTTCACCAGAATTCTTTTCAACTTCCAATAATCAATACACATACACATAGAACCATACTTCTTCTTTACAAACAACACTGGTGCACCCTAAGGTGACACACTAGGCCGAATCAACCCCTTATCTAGGAGTTCCTGAAGCTGCTCCTTTAATACCTTTAACTCCACTGGTTACATACGATAAGGTAGAATAGAAATAGGCTGAGTGCCTGCCACCCGGTCAATACCAAAGTCAATGTCCCTGTCAGGTGGCATGCCTGGCAGGTCTGCAGGAAACACGTCCGAAAATTCACGGACCACAGGAACCGAATCAATAGCGCGAGTCTCGCAACTAACATCCCTCACAAAAGCCAGATAAGATAAACATCCCTTCTCAACCATGCGCTGGGACTTCAGGTAGGAAATCACCCTGCTAGGAACATACTCAGAAGAACCTCTCCACTCACCCTCGGACATCCTGGCATAGCTAAGGTCATGGTCTTAGCGTGACAATCAAGAACAACATGACACGGAGATAACCAATCCATGCCCAATATCACATCAAAATTGACCATGCTGAGTAATAGTAGGTCCACTCAAGTCTCCAAACCCCCAATAGATATCACACATGACATATACACACGGTCCACAATAATAGTATTGCCCACCGGAGTCGACACATGAACAGACGTAACTAAAGACTCACGGGGCATATCTAGAAAATGGGCAAAATATGATGAAACATAGGAATATGTACAACCAGGGTCAAATAAAGCCAAAGCATTTCGGCGACAGACTAAGACAATACCTATGATCATTGCCTCAGAGTCCATAGCATCTGCCTAGCTGGAAACGCATACATACGGGCCTAGCCTCCACCTACTCGACCTCTCTCTCTAGGGCGGCCTCTAGCTGACTGACTACCACCCCTTGCTGCCTGGACGGTGGTGAAGTAACTGGAGCTGAAGTCGAGGGCTGGCCCCTCTACTGAGAAGAACCACCCGAACAACGGGGGCACTGCCTCCATATGTGCCCAAACTCTCCGCACTGAAAACAACTCCCCGGAGTTGGAGGCGGGGACTGATAGAAACCCTTAGCACCATAATGGACACTAGAAGAATCATGCATAGAGGAAATCTAATCTGGTGGTGCTCGAGCTGCACCCTGGGCTGGAAGGGCACCGAATGAAGAATGTCCTGGCTGAGAACCGCGGGGACCATGCCCCGAAGATGCACCACTATAGGACAGGCGGAATGACTGAGGAGGCCTGAATGAACGACCTCTACCATGCTGAAACTGCCCCCTGAAAGGAGCACCACTAGAACCACCCAATCCACAAGGCCTCTTGGACTCTCTCTCCTCCCGCTCCTGGCGGCGAACCGACTCAATATCTCGAGCAATATCAACAACCTGCTCGAATGTAGCATCCGGTACCCTCTCCCGAGTCATGAAAATGTGGAGCTGATAAGTGAGGCCATCCACGAACCTCCTAATCCTCTGTCTATTAGTAGGGACCAACTCGGTGGCATGACGAGCCAACTCCGAAAACCGCATCTCATATTGTGTGACTGATAGCTCCCCCTGACGCAGCTGCTCAAAATTTATGCGCTGCTCCTCCCTGTGAGAGTCGAGTACATACTTCTCCAAGAAGATAGTAGAGAACTGCTGCCAGGTGAGGGGTGCTGAATCAACATTCCTACGCCTCTCAAAAGACTCCCACCAAGTGAAAGCAACACAAGAAAACTGAAAAGTAGCAAACGAGTACGCCAACTCAGTATTAATGAAAATAAATCACGTCTAAGCAGTAAGAAACACATAGAATCCAATCATCAGTTCACAATATGCACAACCTTTCTTTCCAACAGTTTATACATACATATATATATATAATCAACATGCCTTAAAAGCCAACTTCAGTAAAATCCTTTGAAATATGTGTTTTCCAACAATTTCAGAAATAAAAATACCTGAAGAATTTACTGTAAAATGAAATAAGTCATAAATAGCTCCCCGGGAAAAAACATGAATCATACATTGCCGCTCGGGCAGAACATCACTCAGCATACCTCGCATCTACTCAGTATCAGCCCCTCGGGCAACCTCACAGTCACCCGTGCCTCCCAATCACTCGTCACTCGGCACTCGCACTCAGTAGGTACCTGCACTAACTGGGGGTTTTTACAGACCCCGGAGGGGCTCCTTCAGCCCAAGCGCTAATATCAAGCCACCTCGTGGCATATTATATCCTCACAATCAGGCCCTCAGCCTCACTCAGTCATAAACTCTCAAAATCCCCTCGGGCGTATCAGTAAAACAGGGTACTTGACCCTAAACGTCATTTTTATATCTCAAAATAGTGTAAATAAGGTTGAGTTTCGAAATCAATTAAACATAACATGACTGAGTGTAACCAACACAGTGAGGAAAATAATAGTAAAATCCCCCAAGGGGTCTAAACAAGTCGGCATGAGGCCCCAAACATGGCTTATAGCCCATATATAGCAATAGTTTTTAGAACACAATTTAACATATGATTCAGAGTAAATATACGCAACTCAATAGTTGCCGCAGAGAGGACCAAGTCCAATCCAAAAATCAGTGCATGCCACATACTCGTTATCTGACATGTGCGCCATTCTAAAAATAGTGAGAAATACGACGTCCGGGGTTTCATACCTTCAGGACAAGATTTATAGCCATTACTTACCTCTACCGAACCACAATACTAATCCGCGATGCTCTTGCCCCTCAAATCGGCTCCCGATTGCTCCGAACCTAACCAAAAACAAGATTAACACCATCAATATACTCTAAAGGAACAAAACCTAATCGAAAACTATCAATTTAGACATAATTCACGAAATTTGGCCAAACCCGAGCCTCGGGCCCACGTCTCCAAATTCGATAAAATTTACATCACTAGAATCCTCATCCTCCCACGGTTCTATACATACCAAGAACACCAAAATAGGACCACAACTTCCCACTCAAATCATCAAAATAACTTTCCAATTCTCATGCACCTAACCTCCCTAATTTTGGGTTTAAATTCAACAAATTTCCGGTATAAATACTTAGAAAACGACATAGAATCGAGTTATGAAGTCGAAAATCTTACCTCCAAGTGATTCCTTTCGATTTTCTCTTCAATCCCTCTCAAAGAGTTCCAAACCCGGTCAACAATAGAGGAAAAGTAGACTCAATTCACAATAATGACCTTTTAAAACATTCTGCCCAGCACTAAATATTAACTCATTGCGATCGCAGGACCACCCACGTGATGGCGAAGAACAAAATTACTACCTCCAAATTTTACCCATTACGATCGCACCATTTGCTACGTGATCGCGAAGCTTCGACTCTCTGACCTATGCGATCGCATACCCATTCACGCGGTTGCAAAGAACAATTGCAACAACCTCACGCTTCCCCTTTTTCTTCTACGTGATTGCACCATGAACCACGCGACTGCACTCCTCTGGATGCCCAACCTATGCGATCGCAAACCTCATTACGTGATCACATAGAACAAATCTGCCTGCCTCCAACTTTACTCTATGCGATCGCAGATGAACTCACGTGATTGCAGTGAAGAAACCACTGCTGCTAAAACACCAACAAAACCAGCAATCTCCCAAAGACTAAAAGTGCCCGTTTGAGCATCCGAAACACACCTGAGGCACTCAGGACCTCAGACAATCCCACCAACACACCCCATAACATCATTCAAACTTAGTCAAGCCTTCTAAACACCAAAAACAATGCAAAAACACCAAAATTACATCAAATTCAAGCCTATGAACTTTGAAACATCTAAATTTCGCCAATGATGCCGGAACCAACCAAAACACATTCGATTGACCTAAAAATATGCACACATATCCAAAATGACATTACAAACCTGCTCCAACTTCCAGAATTGCACTCCGACCCCGATAGCCTATTTTCCACTGCCGACCGAAAATCTCCAAAAACTAACTTTCGCCAATTCAAGCCTAATTCTACACCGAAAATCAAAACATCATTCTGAACACACTCCTAAGTCCCAAAGCTATCAGAGCCATAAAATCCGCATTCTGAGGTCGTTTACCAATAAGTTAACTCCTAGTTGACTTTTTCAACTATTAAGATAATTTAAGAGACTAAGTGTCTCAGTTCTCACCACAACCACTCCGAACTCGAACCAACCAACCCAAAACAATATATATAGGCTAAGAAACATATGATAAAGAAGAAACAGGGAAAACGGGGCTAATCTCACGGAACGACCGTCCGAGTCATTCCAGTAAGATCTCTCGGAATGTCATAAGATCAATTTCTTCGAAGAAACTTTAGCAACTTAGGTATTTTTCTAAGACCCTTAGTACTTCTATGAATAGAGTCATTTATGAAAGTTGTGTGTTTTCTCATTTTTTTTGCATCATATAGATCATGCCAAAAGGAAAGAAGGGTGTTACAACTCATATTCACGTACATTGGTTCATTCCATAAGTTAGTCGACGTAAATCAAAGAAGAGATTATCTTTGAGATGATAAGAAGTTAATCCTATTGGTATTAAATGATACAAGAGTGTATAAGGGTGATGAACATGTATTAGAAGTTAAACAAATGAAGGATGTTGTAACCCGTATTTTTGGGTAAACCTAGGGGTGCTTAATATTCTCAAGAGGTAATAATTTAAGGTATTTGAATCATACAATATATGTATAATAAGTCTTGAAGTCAAACGATTTATGAAACAAAAGTCGACAAAAGTTGTCGCAACTTATGTTCATAATTTTATTTAAACTTTAGGTCAAATGTTACTAAGCTTTTATCCCAAAATATTTGGAATCATGGTTATCTACCCACAAAATTGAAGATCTATGAGTCTGTTTCCAATTCATTAAACCGTTATCAATATGACATCAGAGTAAAGAGATATATGTATTGTTGCGAGACTGCACAAGCTGCTAGGTTACAAGTAGGTGCATCACCTACTTGGTTAAATGAGAGCCCAAAAAGAGGAAATTTCGGGTCGTCCAAAGAGAAAATTTAAAGGATTATCTCTTGAAATATAACCCTCATTATATATCACAAATAACAAGACCTAAAACCCTATAAACTTCCTCCCAAAAATTATCGACAAACCCTAATTGATTTTCTCTCTCTTTCATGTTCTAATTGGGGGTAAAACCTAGAGTTTGAAGAACCAAGATAAGGGATGAGTTATCCAAAAAGAAAGGTATATTTACTGCTCTCTTTCATCCATTTTTATTTTCTGTAAATTCATGGTAATTCATTCTATACTTGTAAGAACTTACGGGACGGTGATCAGAAGTCGTGAGTTCGAGTTGTTCACTTTTAGCGGACTGTTTTGTGGACTGTTTAGTGTTGCTGTTGGGATGCGTGTTTTACTACTATTTTGTGGAGTTTTTGAGGAGGAAGGATGTGTATAAACACCATATATATTTAGGGTGGTAGGCTGGTCGTTCTTCATAACATTTCCGGTTTCGTTTGACATTGCTACGATGGTCGTTTTGTGTATGAAGAGATTGCGGTGTGTTGGGATGTTTGGTGAGTGTTTTGACTTGTGTGAAGTCATATATATAGGGTAGGTTCTGTACATTTCATTTTAAAATATGTTATGGTCGATACATAATAGTTACGATGCTTAAACGATAACGATAGTGTCGTTTCTCTTATTGTAAATTAAGGAGTTCTGACATTTGCATAGCTTGAGGTTGGGAAGTATATACACAATGTATATGAGGCTATCCCTTTCCTTCTTTTTCACGACTTTGATTATACATAATGCAATGAACGAGCTTCCAAAGATATTCTACCTTAGAAGCTAGAAGTACTTACATTGTTTCCCTTTTTATGGAACAATATGTTGAGGTTGCTTCTCTTATTCTTATGTTATTAGTGTTGTTGGTACGTCCTAATTCTTAAAATATTCTTGATGAAGAGTTAATCCTATTGAAGTGTACGGAGAATATCGACCTTACGTCACTCCGAAAGGTTCAAAAATATAATTCCAATGAGTCGTACATGCATTATATATATATATATATATATATATATGACTCTACCAAGCCACGCTATAGTCGGCCTGCTACGGCACCATATGTGCAACCACTGATCAATTGGGTTTTACCGAGCTCCACGTGGCCGGGTACGTTTTACCGAGCCTATTACAGCGGGGTACGATATGATGATGATATTGCCCACATACGCGTATGTTTTAAAAGTTTATGTATATATATATATATATATATATATATATATATATATATC
>MDKI01131945.1:0-11587 GCA_005239505.1 Nicotiana paniculata | reverse complement strand
GTTTATACCTTAGCGTAGTTAATCTTTAGTATTAGGAATTTAAATAACATCAGGTGACAGCTGAGTAGTATTTTAATAGCTTGATTGATACGTCTATTTCCTGTGGGATCGACTCTGGGAATAATACCCCAGATTATATTTGCAGCGCCTGCTTAGTTTTCTACAAGACATAGTTGAGCGTGACCAGTCTCCATTATACTACTGGCATCGATCCCTGTACAATATTGGTTCTCGAGCAATGTCCTTTTTGAATATGTCGACGGGCCTGATAGGATAGATGGACTCGGAGGGAGCCCCAGCTGGTTGTCTTCGACTCTAATCTTCGATTGACACCGATTATGTACATCGGCCCAGGTAACAACCGGGTATTCAATCAAGTTCTACTTCAACTTTTGTGAATCCACTGAGCTTCATACATTTAGTCGTTGAGTGAAAGCTTGAACAGTCCAATCATCGGTGACCGGTGGTAGATCCATTCGTTCCATTTGGAACCGAGGCACAAACTCTCTGAGCATATCGTTATCTTTCTGCTTTACCTTAAAGAGGTCTGACTTCGTAGTCTCGACCTTTATAGCTCCAGCGTGTGCTTTTACAAAAGAATCTGCAAGCATGGCAAAAGAATCAATAGATTTAGGTGCTAAATTATGGTACCATATCATCACTCCCTTTGACAGGGTCTCCCCGAATTTCTTTAGTAACACAGATTCAATCTCGTCATCCACCAGATCATTACCTTTAATTGCACATCTATAAAAGGAGACATGTTCGTTAGGGTCAGTTGTTCCATTATACTTAACAATCTCGGGCATGCAGAACTTTTTGGGGATTGATTTGGGAGCCGCGCTCGAGAGGAAGGACTTTTGTACGAACTTTTTGGAATCCAACCCCTTCAATATTGGTGGTGCCCCTAGGATTTGATCAACACTGGAATTATAGGTTTGCACCTTCTTGTCATTTGCTTCAATCTTCTTTTCCCCCGGTTCAACTTGGTTCATTAGTTCCTCGAGCATCTTTATGATCGCGGAATCGTTACCTGATTTATTTCCGTTCTATTTTCTTAATATAGATTTGAACATGTGAACTACTTCCTGGGACTGTTCGGGTTTGATCCTGCTTGGTGCATGGTTTTGGTTTTGGAGGTTTCTATTGTGGCTTGTTGAGCCTGCAACATCTAGAAGATAACCTGAAGACTAACTCCGCCTTCTTCCCCGCCATGTGTGCTCTGAGCAGCCAATCGAACATCCCTGTGGATTCTACTCTCGAGATGAATGACCAAATTTGCATTAATGGCTATATGGGAGCTGGCGTCGATTGGATCTACAACCGAAACTCCATCGAGGCTAACTGGAGGTACGTTGTTCCCTGGAGCTATGTTGTCATTTTCATCATAATGACTGAAGTCATTGTCCACGTGTACGGGTGCTGCCTGAGAGTTCGACATGTTGATCCTGGAATCAAAGATACGCACATGAACAAGTGTAAAATAGTGTGTGTTATGAAGGTTTGTACCAGGCAATCACTATTATCCTTAGCTCCATGGTGGGCGCCAAACTGTTTACGGATAACAATTGAATTTATACGTGGTTTTAAGGATACGTGATATATATATATATTGAAATTGATTGTAAAATAAATAAATGCAAACCAAACAAATCGAATAGCCTTGGCCCTCGAGTTCGATCACCCTCGAACTAAGTGAAGATTCAGCTAATATAAGAACAAAGTACTAATATATTGAAAGCTAAAAGAAGGTAGTGCATTTCTTTGTATTGGGTAAATGTAATGTGTCTTTACAAATGATCAGGCCCATTTTATATAATAGGGGAGTCCTACTCTTGATACAATTCTAAATACAGTAAGAAATCTCATGAATGGCTAATCAATGGGCCTCTTGTTGATACGTGTCGGGATTTCCGCCGTGATCCTCGTCTGATTGGGGATATTTCAGATTTTTGTTATTTTTCTCGATAAGATTTTCTCGGTCTCGCTCGATCACTATATTTCTCGGTCTCGATCTTGTCCTATCTCGATCTTGATCTGTCTCTAGGTCAAGAGCTTGGCAAACTAACTTTGCACCATGGTTCGATATAACACGAGGTTGAACCTTGGCCTATCATGTTCCAGTCTCGATTAGCCATACGAAGGGCAAGCCCAGTTTTGATCGTATACAAATATGTTGACAAAAATTCTGTACTCACTCAATATTCATAGTACTACTCATTCCTCACTATTTCGAAATACAGTACTTGAAATTACCCTTCACATCACTAACATGAAAGTCTTTTCAATTCAACACTCTATTTAACCCTAGGGTTCTTCAACTCAAATCGTCGATTTGAAAGGAAAATAATTATAAATATTTAATTTTGATTAGTGTTATGGAATTCTATCACCAAGGAGAGTTCATTGGTGGTTATTGATTTAAGAATTTTGACTTTTTTTATAAGAGTTGATTTTTTTGGGGCTAACGTTCGACCGCGAGTTTGAATTGTTCTAAAATTAAGAGAATCTTACCTAAGGATTTCTAACCATTCTAAATCCGTTTTAAGTAGTTTGAGGTGATCTAGAAACCCGAGATCATAGTTACGACCTATTGGAAAGGGTGCTCTAAATACAAATTGAGGTAATTGATACTTTAATGTTTGGTGCTTGATTTTGAAAATTTCATAAAATATATTTTGTTTGCCTGATCTATGTATTGGGAAGAGTGTATTCTTAGCAGAATTAGTGGTCTTTGACCAGTTGCACACACATAACATATTAAGAATATGAAAAATATTTAATGCATAATTTATGATGTATCATGGCCTTGTGTCTTGGCGTTGGGGCATTAGAAATTATTTCTTCGTTATTGTAATATATGTGTAAGGTGCCACAATATATTTAGGGTATTATGTATGATGTCGTGGACTCGTCATTGTATTTCGTAATTTCTTTTCCTTCACCGTTGTTTATGATAAGTCCTTCATATATATATTGTGAGATATATAATGTTGTTGTTTCATATCTTTTTGAACCTTATGGAGTAGTTATATGGTGAAATAAATTTATGCATATTATTTTTGTGGTAGTTGTGTTTTTTGATCTTTTTAACATTTATTTCACTAGTATTCAAAGTGGTGGGTCGAGAATATGACTAGGTATATTTACGTATAACTCACTCCTTACCTGCATGTCTATGTAGATACTATTGCTGGCGACCGGGCTAGTAACCAACAAATTCGCTAAAATTGATTTAGCTATTGTGGTGAGCTATGCGTTATTCATTGAGACAACTGATAAGTAGGAATTTTGACTGCTTATTTTATCTCTTTTACTTACGTTTTATCTCAAAAATGCTCAAAGATATTCTCAAGAACTAATGAAATGTGCTGTCTTGCAGGAATATTTGAAAACGAGCCAAAGAAATGAAAATTAACTCAAGAAGGAGTAAATTTGGACAAGGACTAAAGCAAGGCATAAAGAGAAAAAGTGCGGACCACATAATATTGTGTGCGGCCACAGACAATGAAGAGCCTTTGACAAAATCTATGTGTAAAGCGCGGACTGCACAATTATTGTGTAGCCGCACAAGAAGAAGTTCAGAGAGATGGTATTCTAGGTCCCTGAAGAAGTGCGGACCGCACTATTATTGTGCGGCCGCAGAATGCATAAATGCGGCTGCACTCATAAATATGTGATCCGCAGAAATCTCCCATGTCCAACTCAAGCCCAAGAGTTCGGCCGCACTCAGAATTGTGTGGTCCGCAAAATCTAAAGAAGTGCGACCGCACCCCAGTATTGTGCGGCCGCAGAAGTCCATCATGTCATGCCAGCTTCAAAGTGCGGACAACAAATAGAATTGTGCGGCCGCATAACCTCCGCAGGGGAAATTTTGTCCGATAATTTTAGTTGGGTATAAATAGATCTTTTTGTCAAATTTAGGTTAAATTTTGAACAGCTGAAAGTACTTAGCCGTTTTTCCTTACTGTTTTGGGTAACTTTGTAATAGTTTATCATTTTAACATTAGATTTTCTTCTCTTAATCATCTATTATGAGTTTAATTTTTGTTTTTTCAATTTTATCCATGAGTATCTAATTTCTTAGCTAAGGTTGTGAGACAACCCTAGAGTGGTGCCTAATGGGTGTTTAATTTAGGGCTTGTTTGTGATTGGGTGTATGATATTTAGCCTAGTTCTTGCTTGAATTTAAGAATTAATGGTTGCAAATATTGATTCATGCCTAATTGACCTAGTATCTACTTGAGAAAGAGAGACTAAGTCTAGGAAAACTTGGCTAACAAGGAATTGGGGTGAACTCAAGAAATTGACAGCCCCAATTAAAGGGTCAAATGTGGAGATAGTAAGACCCGACTTGAGCATCTATCACTAGTTTTGTGATTTACCCATTTGGTCTTGAGAAATCCAAATTGGGCAAAACCACTCAAATTACCGAGAGGTATAGAGTGTGTAATTGCGTGTGATTGCTATATTACATCTCGATCAATCAAAATTTTCCTAAAGTCCACAATCCGTTAGGTAACCACCTAGGTGGAAGTCGCGACCCTGGATCTTTTATCAACTTTAAAAATAACAATACAAAAATATCGTTCCTTAGATTTTCATTTACAAACAATAGAATACTTTTTAGAAGTAGAAAGAAACAGCAAATTACGTGGAAGTGCAATCTGGGCATGTCATACACCTAGTCTAGATATATACCTAATCCAATAAGTTGTCTATGGAATCGACTCCGACTGACGTTGGGAAATTATAATTGCATCGATCGCTTCACAATCCCAATTAGTGGTGTGAATTTAGGAGACATCAATTTTTGGCGCCGTTGCCGGAGAGCTAAAACCAGATTTTGCTATATATTTGGTTTTGTGTGTGACTTGTCTTATTTTCCTTTCGAGTTACTAATTTTTTTGTGAATTGATTATAGGTACAAAAATGGCTCTCTACAATGATCCTCTCAGAAATTTTCCATTAGGGGAGGAAGTGGACGATGACCAAGGTGATGAGGTTCCTCTTGAACCTCAAGTAAATAGGCGAGGTCGACCGCCTCATGATAATATTCCCGTCCCTCCCCCACCTCCACTAAGACGGCTCCACATCGGGTGTTGCCAAAAGAGGGATGCGCAAGTTCCATAGTCCTGGCCCGCATTAGGGCGGGCAAATTCCAAATCACCAATGTGATGCTTACATTGCTAGAGCAACGTGGATTCTTCACTGGGGCTCCAAGTCAAAATGCATAGAAGCACCTGAAAGGGTTTGTGGATACTTGTTGGGAGAGTAAATAGACCAACGTCTCCGAGGATGTTCTAAGGTTAAGGATATTTCCCTTCTCTATATGGGGAAAGGCCTTGGATTGGTTAGAAAGATTGTCAAACCACTCCATCCATACATAGGATGGATTGGCGGAAAAATTCATTGCCGAGTTCTTTTCTCCCGGGCATATGGCTACTCTTCGGGATGATATTCTAGAGTTCAAGCAAGAACCCAATGAGGCTTTGCAAAAAATTTGGGAGAGGTACCGTACCATGGTAAAAGAGTGCCTGAATAATGATATGACTGCGGCTATGATTCAACAAACCTTCTACAGGGGGATCAACACTACCAATCAATGCGTGGTCAACCAACTTGCCGGTGGGAATTTCATGACAACTCCATATGCCGAAGCTTGTGAAATCTTGGATGAAATGACAGATACTTCATCGACACGGCAAAGTAGAACTAATGTTCCTCAAGGTGATCCAAATGTGATTCAACTATATAAGGAATTGCATGATCATGGGCAAGCAATTGCCGAGTTGACAACTAATGAATCAATTAGCCAAAGCTTAACTTCAACAAGTTCAAGGTCCTAATCAAGTGAATGCAATGGAAGGTGTGAGTATGATGGTGAATAAAAGAAGGCAAAAGGGTCAAGAAGTGCAGAATCGTGTGGAACAATTTGTGCAAGATGATAGTGGGTTTGCCCTAGACAACTCATACAATGAGCAAGAGGAAGAAGTGCAATATGTGAACAACTATCAAGAGCAAAAAGAAACAATTCTCAAGGACCGAATCAACAACAATGTCACTCTAAAGGAAACCAAGGAAATTGGAACAACCAAAACCACCAAGGCAATTGGAGCGGTGGTAAAAATAATCAAGGTAGTTGGAACAATAACAATAATAAAGGCAATTGGAATAATCAAGGCAACCAAGGAAATTGGGGTAAAAAATCAAGGATACTCTGGAGGAAACAAGCAAGGGGGTTGGAATAATAACCAATGGAATCGGGGGTCGGGCTTTCAAAGGCCCTCGATGTATCAACAACCAAGAAACACGCCTCCTTATCTGTCCCATGGTTCTAGTTCTTCCAATAATGAGATGGGATGAAATGAAAATATGTTCAAACAAATAATGGAGAAAAATGCCGACTCTGATGCTCAACTAGCCTCTCACAACACTTCAATCCGAAATTTGGAGGTTCAATTAGGGAAAATCTCGCAAGCTTTATACACTCGCCCTAAGGGGACACTACCTAGTGACACAGTGGTGAACCTGAAGGGTGGGAACAACACGGGATATGCCATGTCCATAACCACACGAAGTGGAAAATATGAGGAGGCAACAACCTGAAACCAAAGAAGAATTGTGGATGGTGATGTAGTGATTCAAGAAGATGAAAGTCCAAGAAATGTGGTTCAAGATAATGAAGAAGTGAGAATTGAGATTGATGAAAATGTGGAGGAGACCCAAGTAGAAGTGAACCCGTCTAGGGAACACATGATTGACATACCCGAACCGGTAGTGCCAAAGGCCAAGTCACCAATGCCAAGGTCTCCTCCTCTATACCCTCAAAGGCTCGCCAAGAAAAATAATGAGAACCAACTCAAGAAGTTTATTGAAATGATAAAGAGCTTATCCATTAATGTACCATTAGTTGAGGCATTGGAACAAATGCCCGGCTATGCAAAGTTCATGAAGGATTTGGTGACAACGAAAAGATCAATGAATTGTGAGACTATCAAGATGACATATCAAGTGAGTGCTATTGTGCACTCAATGACTCCAAAATTGGAAGATACCGGGGCTTTCATAATCCCTTGCACTATTGGGAGCGTCGACTTTGCCAAAGCTCTATGTGATTTAGGGGCAAGTATCAACTTGATGCCCTACTCAGTGTTCAAAACTTTGGGAATTATGCAACCAAGACCCACATCTATGAGGTTGCAAATGGCTGATCGTACTATGAATAGACCATTGGGTATTATTGATGATGTGTTGGTTCGTGTTGATAAGTTCATCCTTCCGGCGGACTTTGTGATCCTTGATTGCGAAGTGGACTATGAGGTGCCTATTATCTTGGGTAGACCTTTCCTTGCTACGGGGAAGGCTCTTGTTGATATGGAAGTCAGTGAGCTCACCTTCCGGGTGGGCGATGAAAAGGTGGTTTTCCATGTGTGCAAATCTATGAGGCAACCGAATAGCAATGAAGTTTGTTCGCTTATGGACTTAGTGACCGAAGTGATTGTTGATGATGCTAGTGACATGATGAATGTTGATGATACCTTGGAAGCCGTATTGCTTAATCATGATGATGATGCGAAGGAAGGCTATGTGTAATTCGTAAATGCATTACAAGGAATGGAGTCGTACACTTATGAACCCCGAAAGTTGTCTTTCGATCTTGAGAACCGGAAGACTCCTCCAACAAAGACCTCAATCGAGGAGCCTCCCACTTTGGAGTTAAATCCATTGCCTCCACATCTTAGGTATGAGTTTCTTGGCCCATGTTATACTTTACCGATATTCTTTCCTCTTGATTGACTAACGTGCAAGTAGATTCTACTCTGGTGGTGCCCCAAAAGAGAAAGAAAGCTATAGGATGGACATTGGCGGATATTCGGGGTATAAACCCCACCTTTTGCATGCACAAGATTATTTTGGAGGAGGATGTCAAACCCTCCGTTGAACATCAAAGAAGATTAAATGAAGAAATGCAAGAGGTGGTGAAGAAGGAGATCATAAAATGTTTGGATGCCGGGGTTGTTTACCCCATTTCCGATATCTCTTGGACCTCTCTTGTACAATGTGTCCAAAAGAAAGGAGGTATGACTGTGGTAACAAATGATAAGAATGAATTGATCCCTACAAGAACTGTCACCGGGTGGAGAGTGAGTATAGACTATCAGAATTTCACACCCCCAACCTGGGGGGCAAGACCGGCACCCAATGCCTCACCTATCCTTGCGTACCAACTTGCGACTAAGGGATTCTAAACATATTATGTCATACTTTGGCCATGGTCACATTGCAAGACAATTTTTGAAGCAAAATATAAAACTAAACAGAAGATAACGCTGACTAAACATCAATATAAAGATAGGCCGACTAGGCCGTCATAACTGTTATAGCTGACAAAACAACAAAATGTACATACAAGGCCTGTAAGCCCAACATACTGCACTAACTGACATGATATGTCTACAAGCCTCTACTGATGGATGTACTGTGATCGGAACAGGGCCCCGACCTACCCATAACCTATACATATATACAAAAGATGTACATAAAACTCTAGACCCGGTAACTCCGAAGGACGTGGAGCTTACCGATAAAGCTGAACTCAAGCAACACCTACTAAGGAGGTCTACCTGCCTGTCTATTTGAACCTGCACGCATGAAATTCAGCGTCCCTAGAAAAAGGGACGTCAGTACGAAATAACATACTGAGTATACAAGGGAATAAAATAACTGAAAGCTGAAACTGAATTGATAATATAATAACTGAAAGTAACTGGGAGTCAAAGATGATCTAGAGATATACTTACTTGTTGATACTGACTTAACTCTCTCAATATAGTAAATAAAATAGATGTCCGACCCTATAAGGCTCGGGACGTGTAACTGCTCCTCCGTAGTAGGCTCGCTCATAGGCGCTCGGCCATACTAGGCTTTATATCTCGGCCATGCTGGGCTCTCTCATAGGTGCTCGGTCACAATAGGCTCGGTATATAACTTACCATCTGATCGGAGGTTGCCCAATAGGGGCCTACCCACCGATTATATCTCGATGGTGGTGAAAATATTGTGATACTGTATATATATATATACTCTCTGCTCTCTAGACTCCAAGAAGACAATACTAAACTAAATATGAAGTCTCTTTATGCCTCGTTATCAAACATATGTAGTTATGGGATCATGCCAAAATGAAGGAAAGGTTTAGCCTTAACATAGCTGGAGTAGGGAAAAATCCGTATGATATTCTTAAGAAAGATTGCACTATACTCCCTTAGAATCGCAAACAGCATGGTGCTATAATATTAAATAGTCTTCGTATGAAATGCTCGAAGCAATAACGTTGCTTATTGCAAAATCATCTTTGATGAAACTCTTTCTTAATAGATGTAATGTTACTATGCAAAGAAATATTTACTGAAACTCTTTCCTTAGCAATTGATTTTGAACTTAGAAATGTTACCTTTATCCTTTAGGTGTGGGCCCCACTAGGATGATTCATCCTTACATAAAGGCTCCTAATTAGGCCACCTTATCATAATAACTTAGGAGTCATTAGGTAGGGGTGGTTGGCTGCCACGTTTGGGGGGGGGGAGGGTTAGTCTTATCCAAAATATCTTAATTATTTAATTAGCTTAATTACTTAATTAATCTCCCACTAAAAATCTATAATTACCCAATTATCCATATAATTAAGAATTATCTCAAATTACTTAAAATACTACTCACTTTTAATACACTTTATATACTTTACTATCATGGTAATGTGGTACCTTATATGGTACTAGTCCATAAATATCGGGTATTATAGCTCGCACCGTATTTTATTCCAAATTGTCAAATTTCGACGAAACTCATTTTCTTCAATTCGCTTACGTTCTCACCTTCACAAATATACTTATCACTTGTTTGAAATAGCATAATACTTATAACCCCAAAATAATCTGATTCCCGAACTTACGTCGATTAACTTACGATAAACCTTTAACGTACGAAAATGCGGAATATAATATCTCACTTCTGAGATTTCATCAATTTACTTATGACGTAATTTCACGTACGAAAATATGGGGTGTAACATGGAAACTCAACAAAGTCACTTGGAAAGATCATTTCACGCTTCCATTCCTTGATAAAATGCTTGATAGGTTGGTCGGTCAAGCTTTCTATTGTTTCCTTGATGGATATTCCGGCTAAAATCAAATTTTTATTGCTCTGGAGGACCAAGAGAAGACTACTTTCACTTGTCCCTATGGTACTTTCGCATTCTCGCTGATGCCATTTGGGTTATGCAATGCACCGACAACTTTACAATTGTGTATGATGGCCATATTCACCGACATGGTAGAGGATTTTCTTGAGGTCTTCATGGATGACTTTTTCGTGGTCGGGAATTCTTTTGATGAGTGCTTGGACAAATTATTGGCAAGATGTGAGGAAACAAACTTGGTTTTGAGTTAGGAGAAATGTCACTTCATGGTCGAGAAGTCATTGTCCTCATCCATAAAATTTTAAAGCATGGTATTGAGGTCGACAAAGCCAAAATTAAGGTGATCTCCAAACTCCCACCCCTACATCCGTGAAGGGAGTGATGAGTTTCTTGGGTTAGGCGGGATTCTATCGCCGATTCATCAAGGACTTTTCTAAGGTGGTAAACCCTTGTGTAAACTTTTAAGGATGCCAAGTTCCATTGCAACGAGGATTGTATGAAGGCATTCAAATTGCTCAAGTTCAAATTGACTATTACTCCTATTATCACCGCACATGATTGGAGCTTGCCTTTCGAGCTCATGTGTGATGCAAGTGATGTGGCGGTTGGAGCAGTGTTGGATCAACGTATCAACAACATCTTCCATCCGGTCTACTATGCTAGTAAGACCATGAATGATGCCTAAGCCAACTACAAAGTCATTGAAAAAGAGCTCCTTGCTATTGTCTTTGCTATGGAGAAGCTCCGTCTGTACTTGATGGGTACAAAGTAAGACCGTGAATGATGCCTAAGTCAACTACACAGTCATCGAAAAAGAGCTCCTTGCTATTGTCTTTGCTATGGAGAATCTCCATCCGTACTTGATGGGTGCAAAGGTGATTGTCCACACTGATCATGTGGCGCTTCGGTATTTGATGAGAAAGCAAGATTCAAAGTCAAGGTTAATGCGGTGGGTACTTCTATTGCAAGAGTTTGATCTCGATATTCAAGACCGCAAGGGTAGTGAAAACCAAGTGGCAGACCACTTGTCCCGTTTGGAGGAGGAGGGTAGGCCACATGACGGCCTTTAGATAATATTCCTTCCTCGATGAGCAACTTCTAGCCATTTCAATGACCTGTATGCCATGGTTCGCGACTTAGCCAATTATATTGTGATTGGTATTGTCACACCTCCCTTTTTCCCGAGGGGGTATGGGAGTTTTTCCAATTAAAGTGACATTATTCGAAATGGGATTATTTTATTTATTAGAGTCGCCACTTGGAATAGTTTATTTGGTGTTCCAAGTCACCGGTTTATCTTAAACCAAAATCGAGGAAAACTTTTTTTTTTTTTTTAAGTCTGCGAACCAGAAATTCTAGATAAGGAATTCTGTTAACCCGGGA
>ML322047.1:0-31922 GCA_005239505.1 Nicotiana paniculata | reverse complement strand
TCAGTAACCCGTGTTCATCCTAGAAATAGCTTTAGTCAAATGATCTAATTCTTTGGTTAAACACCTGATTTGACACCATAAAGCCTAGGAACTTGCCCGAACCGACCCCGAAAGCACATTTCTCGGGGTTGAGTTTCATGTTGTATTTTCTCAGTATCTTGAAGGTTTCCTGCAAATGTGTCAAATGGTCCTCTGCGCACAGGGACTTTACTAGAATATCGTCAATATACACCTCCATTGACTTACCGATTTGTTGTTCAAACATTTTATTTACTAGGCGTTGGTAGGTAGCACCAGCATTTTTTAGCCCAAAAGGTATTACGCTGTAACAGTATTTGCCATACTTAGTGATTAATGAAATCTTTTCCTGATCTTCCAGGTTCATTTGAATTTGATTGTACCCGGATTAGGCCTCGGGAAAACTAAGGATCTCATGGACGGCCGTGGCATTGATCATATGATCGATGTTAGGCAGAGGAAAATAGTCTTTGCGGCATGCCTTGTGTCACGACCCGAAATTCCCATCGTCGGGACCGTGATGGCGCCTAACATCACACTTGCCAGGCAATCCAATTATAGAGGTTATTTAGCTGATTCTTTACATTTAAGTGATTTTCAGTAACAAGCTAAAATAAACCGAGATAAACGTGAAGCTACATCAATAACAACTTTAATTACATGCTATTTCTACCCAGAATCTGGAGCCACAATTCACGAAAATACTAAGACTTCTCTACAAATATTTGTCCAAAAGAAAGTACAACTGTTTATGAAATAAAGTAAAACAGTAAGTATGGGAGTGTAGAAGGGGACGCCAGGGCCCGCAGACGCCAGCAGGACTACCTTAGGTCTCCTAATTGTGAAGTCTGTAGCCAACATCTCGATCAGCCACTACCTGCTCCAAAATCTGCACAGGAAGTGCAGAGTGCAGTATAAGTACAACTGACCCCATGTACTGGTAAGTGCCGAGCCTAACCTCGACGAAGGAGTGATGAGGCTACGGCGGGACACTCACAATAAAATTTGCATAAAGGCATAAAAGAAGGTAGAATAACGTAAAAACAGTAACTTGCAAGGAATAAATGCAGTACCCAACGTGTTCCATCAGTGTTCAGCTATTACCAATCCTTAAGTGCAATTCAAGACTACCGGACAACTAACGCAGTCAAAGAAAGAACATAAACATATATATTGTTGCGGCGCGCAACCCGATCGCATCGTACATATCATGATCCTCCCTTATCTCCTCTTAATAACATAAACAACAGAATATAAATAAAAGTGTTGAGGCGTGCAACCCGATCCCACCGTATCACACTAATTACAATAATTGGTCACCCTTATTTCACCACATTCCACCCTTATTACACCTGTTGTAGCGTGCAACCCGATCCCACCGTATAATATCAATTCACCTTTATTTCTCCTCAATATATCACCCTTATTCCACATGTTGCGGTGCACAACCCGATCCCACCATATTCATATCAATTACACAGGAAGTATAGAAATTTCACAATTTAACACAAGACCCTTCCCAATACTTAAACTTCAGAACATGGAAAATTAAAAGCTTGTACTCAATAATACCTTACAATTAATACTACTCAGCGAGACCAATCCATAATATCACTAAAATACCAATAAGAACAGCTTAACCAAGTAATAGGAGACAACGAAGCTACCAGATAACAAATACCTTCAACAAGGAGAAACAATATCTAACAAGTAGCAATAAGGCATGAAAATACAAGTAGGCATGTAACAATTAGGGCAGGGAAAGAAACAATATCATAAGAACGGAAAAGAAATAGACAAGACAGATAAATTGGCGGCGCATAAGTACTCGTCACCTCACATATACGCCACTCACATGATTTTTATATAGCAATTAAGGCAAGGGTTCCTAATCCCTCAAGTTAGGCACAACTATTACCTCGCTCCACATGCCACTAACTGCTCAATTGCCGCTTTTCCTCTAGATTCCACCTCCAAACCACTCGTATCTTACCACAATTAACTTAATAACATCAAATATTGCTAAAGGAATCAATTACAATGCATGAATTTAGATTTCCCAAACTTTCCCCCCAAAAGTCAAAAATGACCCCAGACCCGCTTGGTCAAAACTCGAGGTTCGGACCAAAACTCATTCACCCATTCATCCCCGAGCCTGAATATGCAATTAGTTTTGGATTCCGACCCCAAATTGAGGTCTAACTCCCCAATTTGCACAATCCCCCAATTCTTCCTAAATCCCTAGTTTTCTACCATGAAAGAACAAAGTTTAGGGCTAGAAATTTAATAGGTGTTGTTAGAAATGGAAGAAGATGAGTTAAAGAGTACAAATCTATGAATTGATGTTGAGTTTTCCCCTTAATATCACACCTAGGCCGAGCTCTAATGGAGAGTTTATGAAAAATGGGTAAAATCCCGTTTTTGAACTGTTTTAAGGTCTTGGCGCCAGGCCTTTTTCGCGTTCGCGAAGGGTTTGCCGTGATCGCGAAGTAGCGGCTCAATTAGCCTACGTGTTCGCGAGATATCTTCGCATTCGTGAAGGCTTATACCTACCAGCCTATGCGTTCGCGAGCCATGTGCCGCGTTCGCGAAGAGTTTAGGTTACTTCCCCTCCCCCAGGTCCCATGCCTATGCGTTTGTGAGAGGCTGGTCGCATTCGCGAAGGGTAATTCCCCAATGCTCCGCATTCATGACCTAGATTTTGCATTCGCGAAGAAGAATTTCCACCCAGCTCCAGTTTACTCTCCACGTTCGCGAGAGTACCTTCAGAAACGCGAAGAAGAAAACACCAAATGACAGCTGAAGCATCAAAAACCATATTTCTAAGTCTAAAACATCCCGTAACATATTTGAAACTCACCCGAGCCCTCGGGGCTCCAAACCAAACATGCACACAAGTCCTAAAACATCCTACGAACTTACTTGCGCGATCAAATCGCCAAAATAACACCTAGAACTAAGAATTGAACACCAAATCGAATGGAATTTTTAAGAAAGCTTTAAAACTTCTATTTTCACAACCGGACCTCCGAATCAGGTCAAACTAACTCCGTTTCTTACCAAACATCACAGACAAGTCATAAATATTATGTTGAACTTGTACCGGGCTCGAGAACCAAAATACGGGTCCGGTATCAATAATTTCAAACATCAATAGATTCTTAAAACCATAACATTTTCGTACTTTTAATTTTCAACAAAAATTCATATCTCGAGCTAGGGACCTCAAAACTCGACTCTAGGCATATGACCAGGTTCCATTTTTCAATACGGACCCACCGGTACTGTCAAAATACGGGTCCGAGTCCGTTTACTCAAAAGGTTACCGAAGTCAACTAAAATTAAGTTTTAAGGCAAAAATTCTTATTTTTAACAATAAGCCTTCCGATCAATACCCGAACTATGCACGCAAGTCGAGAAAGGCTAAAATGAGATATTTAAGGATTCGAAACATAAAATTTAGTTCTAAAACGTGAGATGACCAATCGGGTCATCACACCTTGTTTAAATTTTTATAATCTACACACATCCTAAGTTTGTTCCCCCATTTTAGGAACTACAACTACTTTTGCTAACCGTTCGGGATACTTTACTTCCCGAATGGATCTATTTTGAGAAGTTTAATTACCTCGTCCTTGATGAATGCGTGTTTTACCACGGACTGGGGCCTTCTCTTTTGTTTCACTGGCCTGAACTTCGGATCTAGACTCAACCGATACGTTGTTATATCCGGTGGGATTCCTGTCATATCTAAGAGATACCAAGCGAAGCAATCCATGTTATCAATAAGGAATTTAATGAGTTTTTTTCCTGAGTTTAGGAGTTAACCCCGTACCTAGATATACCTTTCGATCAGGCGGGTACTCGGTCAATATAACATGTTCCAGCTCCTCGACTGTTGATTTGGTGGCATCAGAATCTTCGGGAATAATGAAGGATCGAGGGATCCAATAGTCATCATCTTCCTCTTCGATTCCCTGTTATTCCAAATGAGTCGGGGCTGGTGATTGTGGTTGCTATTTGGTCTCCTATTTTCTTTTGGCCTCCGATCCCTTTGTTGTTCACTGATATCGGTCTTACCTCGTCGACCGTGAAAATTTCCTTTGCATCATGTTTCTCTCCATATATCATTTTTACCCCGTCCGGTGTTGGGAATTTCGTCATTTGGTGAAGAGTCAAAGGGACTGCCCTCGTATTGTGGATCTAGGGCCTCCCGAGTAGGGCGTTGTACCTCACGTCACCCTCGATTACATGGAACTTGGTTTCTTGAATAGTTCCAGCTACGTTCACCGGTAAGATGATCTTCCCTTTAGTTATTTCGCTGGCCATGTTGAAACCGTTCAGGACCCGAGCTGCGGGTACAATTCGATCTTGCAAGCCGAATTTCTCAACGACCCTCAATCGAATACTATTTGCCGAGCTAGCTGGATCCACTAAAACATGCTTATCTTGAATTTTATTCATAAATATAGAAATTACCAGAGCGTCATTGTGAGGTTGAGAAAATCATTTTGCTTTCTCATCGTTGAATAATACGATGCCTTCTGGCACATAATCTTGGGTCCCTTTTTCCCTAGTAATTGATACTTTGGTGCATTTGAACACGGGCCCTTGTCAGATATCGACCCCGCCGATGATCATATGTGTTATTCCCCCGCAATATTACGTTGGTATATTGTCCCGTAGTATTAATTACGATGATGTTGTACCCTGTAGTATTGTGCGTTGAATTTGTCGTAAGGTAATTGACATCAGTCCAAGAAAAAGATTATTTGGAGATTATAAGGATTATTCTATTTACAACAAGTGATAAGTACGTGTCATGAAGGATAAAGGGTGCACAAATTAAAGAAAACGAGTTTCGTTGAAAGTAGCCAATTTGGGATAAAATACGGGTCGAGCGATACTACCCGATAATTATGGACTAGTACCATACAAGGTACCATATGGCCATGATAATATGATATATAAAGTATATTCAAAATGAGTAGTAATTTTAAGTAATTTAAGATAATTTTTAAATTATGCGGGTAATTGATTAATTACCGGGTAACGGGACATTACCTAGTTAATTATTAAAAAATAAGATAAGCATAACCCTCCCCCCAAAGAAAAATACGTGGCAGCACCACCAAACCAAACAAAATAACTAATAAGTCAAATTGGCTTAGGTGGCAATGCCATAACACATTCAAAGACACTCCACCTTTTACACTTTGTATATATAATTAGTATCTTATCATAAAAGGAACGTTTAGAATTTTTCCAAGCCTTCAAAGAAACTTCACTTTTCTTGTCTTGAAACCAAAGATCAACAGAACATTTAGAAACGTTACATTCAAGCCTACAAGACGTTAAGTAACAAGACTTTTTTCAATCAAATTCTCCTATGAAAATATTATACGGAGTTTTCCCTACTCCAAGTATGTTAAGGCCATCCCTTCTTTCCTTTTGGCATGATCCAAATTACATGGAAGAAACGAGCAAACTCACAGTTTTCATTAATTACTTTATTCATAGAAATACTAGGGGTGTCTAGATTCTTGATTCCCCATGTGAATTATTATTATCTTCTGTTTATGGGTCTCGAAATACGTATGTTGGTAAATTTTATTTCATGAAATTAATCAGAGGCATAATGGCCTTATGACGTACCGAGAGATTTTATTAATGTATTCCATATGCATTTCATGCATTTATACATGTACATTGACCCATGAATCAAATGGCGTTATATACGCGTATATATGTATATATATGTGTGTGTATGGGATATGGGAAAGGTTATGGAGTTATATACGCACCACCACCTGATCAGCTGGTATACGTTGATGATTTTGCCCATAGTGGCCGATATGATATAATATGATGGGATGCCCTCAGAGACCTAATGATGTTATGAAACATGTACCTATGAATGCATGACATTCATATGCATATGCATGACACTATAATTATTTCATGAATTACAGAGTTATCCATACTTACAGGTTGATTCATTTACTCTATATTTATTCCATGTCTGTTATGTACTTATTTATGTGCCTTACATACGCGGTACATTATTCGTATTAACGTCCCTTTTTCCTGGGGACGCTGCGTTTCATGCCCGCAGGTCCTGATAGACAGGTCTAGAGTCCTCCAAGTAGGCTATCAGCTCAGCGGAAGGTGTTGGTTCACTCCATTTTCTCCGGAGTTTCTTATGTGGTCATTAAGATTAGGACATGTACTGATTAGCATGGCGGGGCCTGTCCTGACCTGTATGACATTTATGTACTCTTAGAGACTTGTA
Source organism: Nicotiana paniculata (assembly GCA_005239505.1). Classification (NCBI taxonomy): domain Eukaryota; kingdom Viridiplantae; phylum Streptophyta; class Magnoliopsida; order Solanales; family Solanaceae; genus Nicotiana; species Nicotiana paniculata. The sequence continues at coordinate 25,612 of ML322047.1, read as the reverse complement.
GACATATGACGTGTACGTGAAAGATTGTACGGCCTTGTCGGCCTATGTTTTGAGTTTATAAATGATCATGTTGGCCTATTAGGCCCGTATGTCACGTTTATATGATGATGTAATAAGAAATATATGTTACGTTGGTACTCGGTTGAGTAAGGTATCGGGTGCCCGTCGCGGTCCATCGATTTGGGTCGTGATAATATGTATCACATGTTATGGCTCCTCCTATTCATTTTCTCTGTTGGCGTGCCTCTCTCTGAAATGATTCTTAGCTCGATCACTGAAGAATTCTCGAAGGTGACCCTCGTTGAATAGACGTGCTACCTCCTCTCTCAGTTGCATAAATTCCACGGTTCTATGGACATATGTGTTGTGACACTTGCACATCAGATTAGGATTTCTTTGGGAAGGATCGATTTGTATGGGTCTGGGCCACCTAGTATCTTTGATTCTCCCAATTGCCGATACGATACCTCATGCATTGATATTAAATTATATTTCGATAATCGAGTGCCCCTGTGGGATTGGCGTGCTTATCAAAACCATTACTTCTCATAAGTCCCCGAGAACTCTGTCCTCGATCGCTCATTCGCTAATTTCGGGTGGAATTGCATCCAGAGGACCGTTGTTCCTGTGGTCTGTGTTGTATGGCTGATATTGGTCTATGTTCTACCGAGTTTCCCTATTGATATCTCTCTGGTTTATGCCTGCGGGCCTTTTCGGATATATGGAACCGGAAGGAATTCCCAATTGGTCATCTTCGACTCTAATCTTTGATTGGTACTGATTATGTACATAGGCCTAGGTTACCGCCAGATATTCGATCAATTTTTGCTTCAGTTGATGTGATATTATCGAACTCCTTCATTCAACCCCTGAGTGAAAACTTGAACAACCTAATCATCTGTGACTGGTGGCAACTCCGTGCGTTCCATTTGGAATTTAGACACGAACTCCCTAAGAATTTCATTATCCTTTTGTTTTACTTTGAAAAGGTCCAATTTCCTCGTCGCAACCTTTATGGCCCCGACATGTGCCTTTACGAAATAATACGCGAGCATGGAGAATGAGTCAATAGAGTTTGGCGGTAGATTATGGTACCAAATCATTGCTCCCTTCGATAGAGTATCTCCGAACTTCTTCAATAGAATAGATTCGAGCTCATCATCTTCCAAATCGTTACCTTTGATAGTGCATGTATAGGAGGTAACATGCTCGTTGGGATCGGTGGTCACATTGTACTTAGGGATATCCGTCATACAAAACTTCTTTGGAATAGGATTCAGAGCCGCACTTGGAGGGAACGACTTATGTACAAACTTCTTTGAATCCATCCCTTTCAAAATTGGCGCTGCCCCCGGTATCTGATCAACTCGGGAGTTGTACATTTCTACTTTCTTATCGTTCACCTCAATTTTCTTCTCTCCCGATTCAATTCATTTGGTGAGCTCCTTGATAATCCTCATTATTGCGTGGTCAGTCCCCGAATCACTTGTATTCAACCTTTTTGGTACTAGCTCGATCCTGCGGGCGACTTCCAGTTCGACCCCACTCGGAGTTCGATGCTGATTTTGTAGTTGTGCAATAGTGGCTTGTTGGGCCTGTAGAATCTCTGATATCACTTGGAGACTGACTCCTCCATATCCTCTACTCTGTGTACCCTGAACACCAGATCGGCCTTCTCTGCGTACACTCCCTTCAGTGGTCACGCCCAAACTCGCGTTTAAAGAAATGTGTGAACTGAAGTCGACTGGATTGGCAACCAGTGCTCCCTCGAGATCAGCTTGTGGCACCTCGACCCTAGATCAATTACACTATCGTTTTCCCCGTGAAATTCGAGGCCATTGTCACCATGTGTGGGTGCAGTTTGTGTGTTTGACATGTTTTTAACCTGAACGCAAAAATACTTGACAAGAACAAGCGTAAAGTAGTGTGTGTTATCGAAATCAGTATTGAATAATCACTATTATCCTTAGCCCCACGGGGGCACCAAACTGTTTACCCGAAAATTTGGATAACAATTAAACTTATATTGTGGTTTTAAGGATATATGATTTCACCCAGTACCAATTGATAAATGAGAAAGTAAATGATAGAAGTTAACTGTAAAATAAACAAACCAGTGTGCGAGCTGAACTTCAACCTCGACTCAAAGTACTCTCGAGGTGATAACAATATAATAATAATAATGATAAAATAGCTTTGATGAACAGTAAGTAAGAAAGAAAGAATTGTATAGCGTTTCACAGTAAGCAATATTTCCTTACAAATGATTGGAACTCCTCTTTATATAGTAGTTGAATCATAATTATGGTACATCTCTAGTTACAGAAGGGAATCGTATAAACAACTAATTAACCGCTTCTGGATTTATCCGTTCCGAGATTCACGTCACGATCCTCGACCAATCACGGATATCTCACTCTTTCGTTACTAAACTACCCTGATGCTACTCGAATTCTATCTACCTTGGCTTCGATTGATATTGACATCGATCTCGAGAGAGATTCCGATCTCGAACTCAACGCCTCAGCTCTTCGGTGAAACATCCTGATTTCGATCAAAGAGTGAAATCGGGTAGCCCCAATTTGTACCGTACACAGAGACATCATAGGCCCCAGAAATATTTTGTAGGTCCAATTTGTTGTATAATTTAAACTACATGTTTTGCATAATTTGTTGTACTGAATTGATGGCTACTGGCAAATAGAAACAATTCCGTAGCTGAGCCAACATTTGAAACTTATGAATTCAGGAATTTAGGTTCTTTTAGTTTTTGGATCTAAATTAATAATTTGCACATATTAAATAATTTTTTTAAAAATATATATAATATTTGAATCAAGGTTACTAGATTCAACTAAACTCATACCTTAATCTTTAGTTCCGCCCACGAGACACATTCTAGACAACTCAGAAGTGGTGAAAATTGAACGAGTCCCTACTGAAAGCATACAGACATAGGACTTTCTTAAGATATTAAAGCATGGTCCCTACAAAGGCAGAGCTGTCTCAACAAGATTGGAGGCCTAAAGCCAAATTTCAGAGTGAGACCCTAAGTAAGAATATCAACGACAAATGTTCTATAAAAAGTATAAAATTAAGGTAGAATAATAAAACCGGCTCAAGAATTTGATGAGTTGATATACAACAACATACCGAGTAAAAACCTTCGAAGTAGGTCTTGGAAGATAAAGTGTACGCAGATTTTACCTTGGATGATAGAGAGGTTATTTCCGAAAGGCCCTCGGCTCAAGAGAAAGCATGGCAAAAAAAAAGATCAGATGAGGACTATCTATTCAATGGACAATGAAAATGAAAGTAACGAAGAAACTAAATCATGATAATTGATGCGAGACTAGAATTCATAGTTTAACATGTTATATGCCTTACATTTTATGCGTATTAATGATAATTTACTAGACGCACTCTCTCAAGTTACGCTAGCTAGNAAAATAACTTGCATAATTAAACTACAAAGTAATGAAGAAAATCTGTACAAATTGATGTCTTGTCGTCTGTCTCTTCTCTGCTCTTCGAATCTCCCCTAAGTTGTATATTTGGGGTCTATTTATAAGTTTAGGACAAACCCTAAACGTGTAGGAGACTTCTATTCCAACCGGGAAACACTTAAACTTGTCAAAACTCGGAATTGACCGAAACAGGGACCTGGCGTTTGGAGGCTAACGCCTGGATAACGCCAGGCTAGGGCTGGCGTTTGGACTCCAACGCCTGGCTAACGCCAGGCTAGGGCTGGCGTTTGGACTCTAACGCCTGGCTAACGCCAGGCATGGCCAGGCGTTTGGGCTCTGGCGCCCAGCTATAGCCCAGTGCACTCCTCCTCGCCTCTTGAGCGTATTTTCGACGTATTTGCATCCATTTAGCTCGGTTTCCATCTCCAATTCACCTACACATGAAATAAACTCCATTAAGCACATAAAAAGTGTATTTTTATCATTAATGCGCATAAAATGTAAGGCATATAACATGTTAAACTATGAATTCTAGTCTCGCATCAATAATGCAGTCTAATTAAAAAGGAACAATAGCTATCACAGATAAATGTCACGACCCCAAATCCATTAGTCGTGATGGAACCTAACGTAACCCGCTAGGTAAGACAACTAATAATTATCCAATTTCAATTATATTAACAAGGCAATTAAATGCAAGTAATTTACTGAATTTTATACATTTCTCAAGGACAGGTAGTACAAATCATGAGCTTCTAAGAATAAAGTTTACAGAAACTGAAATGAAATAAATACATGGTCTGTTTGAAAAGTACATAAACAGAGTTTCATAGTCTAAGGCTTCCCCGAACAAAAGAGGCAGCTTCATCAAGGACGCAGGTACATCTTAAAATCCAGCAACCAACGAACATATCAACAACAGCCAACATCTGCACCCAATGTGTAGAAGTATAGTATAAGTACAATCGACCCCATGTACTGAGTAAGTAACAAACCTAACGTTAGGTTGAAAGCAGTGACGAGCTATCACAAGGTCCGATCTGATACCGATATTCTACAAAAGTTCATAACAACATAATATAAGTAATAAAAGGGGTATGTCAGAAGTAAAATGCTCAACTCGTTCACAGTTCCAGAAAAATAGGCATGCATTTAGAATATCTTAGTGAGAACTCAAATCTTTTTCCAAAAATGTTGAAATACATGTAAGTTTGAAAACTGTGATTTTTCCCAAAATCTTTTCAACAATAAATAAGATGTTTCATTTTCATTCCAAATAATAAGTATAAAATACCTCTCTAAGCCCACATATCAATGTGTATAATAAGCGGTGGATGACGTGAAACTATGTAGCATGAGGAAAAATGCATCTCTATGCATGTATGTCATGTGTGCATGCAAATTCCATGTATCTCAGAGATGAATCATGTACTCACACTCTCAAAGTACTCAATATCACTGCTCAATGCTCAATCCTCAATGCTCAACACACTCAGACAGTCAGCGTCGTACAATAACCGTTGTGGCGTGCAGCCCGATCAACCCATATTTATAGTCGACTGCACTCACTGGTGGTATTCAGACTCCAGAGGGGCTCCTACAGCCCAAGCTCTATAATCTGCACGGACAACTCACGTGTTGCACGGATAATTCACGTGCCATAATATCAATATCTGGATCCGCACGGACAACTCACGTGCTATGATATCAAGACCTGGATCCGCACGGACAACTCACGTGCTATGATATCAAGACCTGGATCCGCACGGACAACTCACGTGCTTCACGACAACTCACGTGCTATGGTATCAATATCGTCACAACCAGGCCCCCGGCCTCATTCAGTCATCAATCTCTCCAGTCTTACTCACATGCTCACAATGTCATGAAACTAGCCTGACAACCAGAATATGATGTATCAATAAATAATAACTGAAACTGAGATATGATATGAATGCATGAACATGACTAAGTACAAAATATCAATGAAGTAGTGAAATGACAGCAAGAAACGACCAATATGGGTCTCAAAAGTATCGGCCTAAAGTCTAAATATGATATCTAGCATCATTGACAGCTCAATTACTTTACCAAATGGTGAAAACACAGATATTGACAACATAGGGCCATTGTACAGTTCCATGGGAACCACAGAGTTCCAATTCACAGGGTGCACGCCCACAAGCCCATCACCTAGTATGTGTGTCACCTCAATACCAATCACATAACACGAAATGCGGGTTTTCATACCCTCAGCACTAAGTTTAGAAGAGTTACTTACCTCGAACAAGCCAATACCAGTGCCGAGCAAGCTAAGCGATGCTCCAACGATGCCATCCCACGCGTTCCGACCTCCCAATGACTCCAAACGAATTAACAACAATTCAAATACATCAAACAATGCTAAAGGAACCAATCACGATCATAAAATATCAAATCTTGAAACAAAATTCAAAATCGGCCGAAAAGTCCAACCCGGACCCGCACCTCAGAACCCGACAAAACTCACAAAATCCAAAAACCCATTCAATTGTGTGTCCAACCATACTAGTTTCACTCAATTCTGACTCTTATTCGTTGTTCAAAACTTAAAAATTCATATTATGAAGCTTTAGGCCAAACCCCTCAATTTATCTTTAAACTCAGCAACTAATTGCCAAAAATGAAGATAGATTCATGAAATGTAATCAAAACTGGGTAGAGAACACTTACCCAATCCTTGTGATGAAATTTGCTTCAGAAATCGCCTCAATTCGAGTCCCACATCTCAAAATATGAAGAAAGAACCAAAACCCTCGATTTTATAACTCTGCCTAGTTATTCCACAGTTACAGTTAAAATGTCGCATCTGCGACCTCCGCTTCTGCGGATGATGGACTAGCATTTGCCAGAGTCGCTAATGTGATGGCCCTGACCGTATCTGTAGTCGCGCTTCTGTGCAAATACCTCTGCATCTGTGGACCTCCACCCCTCAGTGAAATCTCGTATATGCGGCACTGGGCTCGCATATGCGGCCATCGCACCTGCGCAATACCAATCGCAGGTGAGAAACACCAGAACCAGCAGCTGCAACATTGAAGAAAATGATATGATATCGATTCGAAACACGCCCGAGCCCCTCGGGACCCCGTCCAATCATACCCACAAGTCACATAATAGCACACAAACTTACTCGAGTCCTCAAAACACACATAAAACTTCGTAACAGCGAATCACACCTTTAATTGAAATTTATGAACTTGAACTTTCAAATTTCAAAAACTCCCACCGAAACATATCAAATCATCCTGGAATGGACCCAAAATTTGCACACAAGTCCCAAATGACATGACGAAGCTATTCTAATTCCCGAAACCACAATTCGAATTTTATATCCTCAAAGTAAACTTTCGGTCAAACTTATGAACTTTTCAAACCTTCAAATTTCCAAATTTTGCCATTTTGCGCAGAAACCTTCTAGAACATCCAAATGCAAATCCGGGCATATGCCGAGTTCAAAATAACCATCCGGACCTAACAGAACCATCAAAACTCCGTTCCGGGGTCAAATTATCAAAAAGTCAAACTTGGTCAAGTCTTTTAACTCAAAGCCTCAACAATGAAATTCATTCTTCCAAACCGATTTCGAATAACCTGAAAACCAAAACCGACAATTCACATAAGTCATAATACATCATAAAGAGCTTCTCATGCCCGCAAACACCTGAGCGAAGTGCAAATGCTCAAAATGATCGGTCAGGTCGTTACATCCTCCCCTACATAAACATATGTTCGTCCTCGAACGTGCCAAAAGTTGTTCTTAAAACCATCAAACCGCCGCATAACCTTACCATGCACATACCCAGGGGTGATCCCACGTCACCCTATCCCATATAGGTCTGATAACACAATATAGCTAAAATTTCTCAATTCAATCAAACCCACAAGCCTTAGAATCCAGTTTTTCACTCATCTGAAATTTCTTATAAGATCTTAATCCTGCAACCTACACACTGTATAAGTTTGAACAAACTGTATCAAGCCATAACCATAATCCAAGACACAATCGCATGATACACCTCATAACTCAAATACTCATAGCAGTAATCTCCGATCACAGTAATTGCTCAGAATAACCCAATGCTGGTAATAAACCTCATATCTAACAAAATCTCACTATAAATCCTTCGTACACTGCTGACAATGAAAGAACATGCGGAAACTCATAACCATTTGTCAAATCAAAAAGCCGTGGAGCTCCCACTCTTTCAACTAGAACTATAGCCAATTCCTAAGCCAACTTGCAATATTATCCTTCCAAATATACCGCAATCAAATCTGATAGCACCCATCCTAGATCCGACGACTTCATCTTATCGAATACCAACTAACTTATTGACACGCAACACCAATACCACTCGGATCCACAAACCGTGCAATCCCTGCACCAATAAGCAACAACTCAAATGTATTCAATTACAAAAATGACTCAATCAAGAGAACCGTCCCACAAACTCAACGGGTACCGCCGCCACAAAATGCTAAGAACCCATCACACACCGTAGAACCATCACCCGACTCTAACACAAAGGTTCATACCTTAACATAACTCTGCTTCAATGCGCAACTCCATCCAGACGTTGGTCCATATCATATACTCGAGCCACCCTGCTCAAAAGCAATAACCACAAGAAATTCGACATTCACTACCCAAAGTGCTTTACCATAACCATGGAGAATCAGATGATACAATGCCACACAAAACCTAAGAGAACATAACTAATATGCCCTCAATCATGGAATACCCAATTAATCATCTCGCTCAGATTCCGCTATAAGACCACAATAGGACCGCACCATGTGTGCCTAAAACCAACGAATCACAACTCCTCGTAGCATAGAATAGTAACTCATAGAATTTTCAGAACATGAATAATCTTAGCAACAGCCAAATGGCACATCCCTAAACAATAGCATTATGGAGACAATCAATCTGACTCGGTGTAGAATACACATCCTAATTGGACCCACCAATGGACCCCGAATTCAACTCCGGGCACCCACACATAGATAAATAAACCTCTGAAAGCCCACAATGAGTGAATCATAACACATACTATCATCTGCCTAGCTTCCTCCATGACTTCACAGTCCCCAACCATGAAACAATCTGATCCTGAGGACTCCCGAATCCATAGGACACACGAATCACCATATCTGATCCAAACTCCACCGTCAAAATGTCTAACAAATCTCTCACACACGATCATCCCTTGAGGAAATACTTCTAAAATTCTTTGTTATCACATAGCAAAATACTAATATCTGCAGTCGATCAACCAAGAGAGGGCCACAATACCAGTGAAGTATCCATAAATCAAACACATTTCCCATTCTGAAATATATACCCTCTTTAAGCCACACCAAATAGTACCATCACTTACTTAGTCATCCGAGACAGTCCATACTGCCTACAAATTTATGACCTTCCCTCCAAAACTAAACTGTGACCTAGCATATGCAAATCTCAATCCCCACACAACACAACGCATCTACCATGCCATCATATGAAAAATATGAGAACTTATTAGTCCACTCCGAGTCACCAACAACTACATACTCAATTAGCCAAAGACCTTCCATTTGATTTCATCCCGAAGATAATCACAATACACATCATGTTCCACACACCGACAGGAAAGATACACCCCGAACCGTAGTAGATATCATCTAGAATCCTTCGAGACTCATTCGCACATAACCAAGATATCAGAACCAAACCCCTCTAACTCCAGCCAGCCACGCAGGCCTCCATAACCCAAGAGCATTGCCATGAAACACCAGTAGAGACTAGCCACGTCATAAGTACCCAAGGAATCGATTATCCATTATTGTGCTGATCCGCCCTACTACCAAGCTGTCATGTTCTCCTTTACAAATTGCCTTTCAATTGATACTTCTCCTTATTAGAACTCCACGATCCTTAACCAAAAATTTCACCACACTAGAAACTCTAGAATAAAACCACAACGCTCTAAGGCCCATAAGCCGCTGACGTCCCTCTTAAGCACCCCAAAGCACCACAACCGAGACACCCACTCTAAAGAGACCTCAAGTGAACCTAAAATTGTTTCCTTCACCCTCTTGATACTGAAATGCATAATCCCCAGATGGTGTAAAAATACCACAAGTCTCGATACCTTCTAATGTAACTCTCAGTTTCTAGCCATATACCAATCTTGAAAATTCCACATCGCTACATTTAAATCTTGAAACCATTAGAACCATTCTGGAGAGTCATCCACTCTTCTCAAATCTCGATTAAATCGACCAAATGGACCGAACGACCTGTGCCCCATTAGCACACTAACACCCAAGGGAGTAACCACACTCCTAAGCAACCGAGCCATTTCTTACTCCATGCACACAACATCCTTCACAACTAACCACTCAATTATTCCATGATTCCCATATACCCATGGAGTGTAATACAACCCGTACCCAGAAATTCCCTTACTCGATTCATTCTCAAATTCCACTGCTGCAAGTCATAACTGATTCACCAGTATACCTCAAACTGAAACAAATACAACACATAATCGTGCAATCAACTTATCAATAGCAGAGTCCCCCACTTGGCTCAAAGCCATATATCAAAACACACAATAAATCACAATGATCATACTCTATTACTGCCACCGTACCGCAGTGATATTCAACTAAATCCTTCATAGGCTCAGATAACACCCCCATCTAATACCTTAAATCATCTGCAAATCTTGCATTCATCCTTGTAGCAGTCAAGCCAACTCTCATAAGCGACCCAAAATCAAATTGCAACACATATAATCCACTGGTAAAAGAGATCTCGCTACCAAACAACATAGAGATCATACAACCTCAGGACACCCCGCAGGAGATAACCCACCTGCTTAGCCTCCCGCTGACACCTTTCTATGACCTTCCACAGACATAACTATTACGCAATCACTTAATATTCCTGAGTCTGAACTCATAACACGACATAAAGATCTACTTCACTCCACAACTAAACAACATGAGAAATCTTTCATCACACCCATAACTCGAGTCCATACGCCAGATCAAGATAGAAATCAAACACCCATTAGTCCTTGCTACATCTCAAGTGAACCCTTCTCGTCACATTTGATCAATACGAACACAATCTTGCAGTCAAATCATATTCACCACATAGTCATCAAATAAAAAATCCCACTAATAGGGACACCAATGGACATATAAGTCCCAAAAGCACATGCTCACACAATCGAAATCTCCGTACTCAAGCTACAGAAAAAACCCAGCCTCAAGTCCTCTAGACTGGCCCGTCATCAACACGCAGCAATCAAATCTCGTACCTCAACCATGAAATCAAAGGTCGTTGATGCACATCTGATACCGAGCGCTCATGTTCGCACACAAATGCGTGGAAGGAATTCAACGAGTTACACTTCAAGCTGAATCAATGCCACACGATAAGGAAATAAAGATAGGAAGTATATCCTAAATGTCATGTAGCTTCTCAAAGATAGGTGTGGACGTCATCATACCGATCTGCAAGACTCGACTAGACACTTGCTAATGACTTGTAGAACCTATGAACCTAGAGCTCTCATACCAACTTGTCATGACTCTAAATCCACTATTCGTGATGGAACCTAACCCAACCCGCTAGGTAAGCCAACTAATAATTATCCAATTTCAATTATATTAAGAAGGCAATTAAATGAAAGTAATTTATTGAATTTTATACATTTCTCAAGGACTGGTAATACAAATCACGAGCTTCTAAAAATAGAGTTTACAGAAACTGAAATGAAATAAATACATGGTCTGTTTGAAATGTACATAAACAGAGTTTCATAATCTAAGGCTACCCAAACAAAAGAGGCAGCTTCATTAGGGACGCAGGTACATCTTCAAATCCAGCAACCAACGAACACAGTAACAACAGCAGCTCAAATATCTGCACGCAATCTGCAGAAGTGTAGTATCACTACAACCGACCCCATGTATTGAGTAAGTAAAAAACCTAACCTTAGGTTGAAAGCAGTGACGAGCTATCACAAGGTCGGGTCCGATACCGGTATTCTACAACAGTTCATAATAGCATAATACAAGTAATAAAAAGGGTATCTCAGAAGTAAAATACTCAATTCGTTCACAGTTCCAGAAAAATAGGCATGCTTTTCAAATATCTTAGTGATAACTCAAATCTTTTGCCAAAAATGTCAAAATACATGTATGTTTGAAAATTGTGATTTTTCCCAAAATCTTTTCAACAATAAATAAGATGTTTCATTTTATTTCCAAATAACAAGTATAAAATACCTCTCTAAGCCCACATATCAATGTGTATAAAATAAGTCATGAATGACGTGATACTATATAGCATGAGGAAAAATGCATCTCTATGCATGTATGTCATGTGTGCATGCAAATGCCATGTATCTTAGAGAAGAATCATGTACTCACACTCTCAAAGTACTCAATCTCACTGCTCAATGCTCAGCACACTCAGACACTCAGCTCTGTAAAATAACTGTTGCGGCTTGCAGTCCAATCCACACATATTTATAGTCGACTGCGCTCACTGGGGGTGTTCAAACTCCGGAGGGGATCCTACAGCCCAAGCGCTATAATCTGCACGAACTTACGTGTTGCACGGACAACTCACGTGCCATACTATCAATATCTTGGTCCGCACGGACAACTCACATGCTATGATATCAATACCTGGATCTGCACGGATAACTCACGTGCTTCACGGACAAGTTAAGTGTTATGGTATCAATATCCTCACAACCAGGCCCATGGTCTCACTCAGTCATCAATCTCTCCAGTCTCACTCACGGGCTCATAATGTCATGAAACTAGCCCGATAACAAGAATATGATGTATCAATAAATAACAACTGAGACCGAGATATGATATGAATGCATAAACATGATTGAGTACGAAATATCAATGAAGTTTGTGAAATGACAACAAGAAACGACCACTATGGGTCTCAACAGTATCGGCCTAAAGTATAAACATGATATCTAGCATGATTGACAGCTCAATTACTTTACCAAATGGTGAAAACACAGATATCGACATAATTGGGCCACTATATAGTGCCATGGGAACCACAGAGTCTCAATTCACAGGATGCACGCCCACACGCCCATTACCTAGCATGTGCGTCACCTCAATAGTAATCACATAACACAAAATACGGGTTTTCATACCCTCAGCACTAAGTTTAGAAGAGTTACTTACCTCGAACGAGCCAATACCAATGCCGAGCAAGTCAAGTGATGCCCCAAAGATGCCATCTCGTGCATTCCGACCTCCGAACGGCTCCAAACTAACCAAAAACACTTCAAATACATCAAACAATGCTAAAGGAACCAATCTCGGTCGTAAAAGATCAAATCTTAAAACAAAACCCGAAATCGGCCAAAATGCCCAAACCGGACCCGCACCTCGGAACCCGAAAAAACTCATAAAATCTGACAACCCATTCAATTACGAGTCCAATCATACTAGTTTCACTCAATTCCGACTCCAATTCGATGTTCAAAACTCAAAAATTCATATTATGAAACTTTAGGCCAACCCCCCCCCCCCCCAATTTCTCTTTAAACTCAACAACTAATTGCCAAAAATGAAGATAGATTTATGAAATGTAATCAAAACTGGATAGAGAACACTTACCCAATCCTTGTGATGAAATTTGCTTCAAAAATCGCCTCAATCCGAGTCCCACATCTCAAAATATGAAGAGAGAACCAAAACCCTCAATTTTATAACTCTGCCAGTTATTTCGCATTTGTCGTTAAAATGTTGCATCTGCGACCTCCGCTTCTGCGGATGATGGAGTAGCATTTGCGAGAGCCACTTATGCGATGGCCCTGACCGCATCTGCGGTTGCGCTTCTGCGCAAATACCTCCGCATCTGTGGACCTCCACCCCTCAGTGAAATATCACATCTGTGACACTGGGCTCGTATCTGCGGCCATCACACCTGTGCAATACCAATCATAGGTGAGGAACATCAGAAATAGCAGCTGCAACATTGAAGAAAATGATCTGATATCGATCCGAAATACTCCCGAGCCTCTCGGGACCCCGTCCAACCATACCCACAAGTTACATAACATCACACAAACTCACCCGAGGCCTCAAAACACACATAAAAATATCGAAACGGCGAATCACACCTCTAATCGAAATTTATGAACTTGAACTTTCAAATTTCCAAAACTCGTGCCGAAACATATCAAATCATCCCGGAATGGACCCAAAATTTGCACACAAGTCCCAAATCACATGACGAAGCTATTCCGATTCGCGAAACCACAATCTGAATCTGATATCCTCAAAGTCAACTTCCGGTCAAACTTATGAACTTTCCTAACCTTCAAATTTCCAACTTTTGTCAATTTGCGCCTAAACCTTCTAGAGACATCCAAATGCAAATCCGGGCATACGCCTGAGTCCAAAATCACCATCCGAACCTAACGGAACCATCTAAATTCCGTTCCGTGGTCAAATTCCCGAAAATTCAATCTTGGACAACTCTTTCAACGCAAAGCCTCAACAATGAAATTCATTCTTCCAAACCGATCCCGAATAACCTGTAAACCAAAACCGATGATTCACATAAGTCATAATACATCATACGGAGTTACTCATGCCCGCAAACACCCGAGAAAAGTGAAAATGCTCAAAATCACCGGTCGGATGGTTACAATAAATAAGATAATCAAAGTACAAGAAACATATATAGTAGAAAAAATGAAAGGGTATGAAACTATAAAGATATTTACCTGTAAAATTGTACAATTGAATTTATAGCATGGTTAACAGACAAGCGAATCGATTTGATCCCCAAAATGATAAATAACTTAAATAAAATACAAGACTTAGCGTTGAAATCATGATAAAATAGCGGACAACTTGGTTCAGGGAGCAAGGCTTCCGAAAGCAGCAATATGAATAACGTTAGACAGAAAATTGAGTACTATTTAGCTTGGAGTAATGTGTAGCATAAGTTTGCCAAAATTTTCGTGCCATACAATGGCCGTTGAAGTCACTATTTATAGCTATACCTAGTAAACAATTTCCTAGGATCAAGCCCTTCTTAAATGACAATAAGGGCGCCCATTGATCAATATCTAATGGCAGGTTATGAATGTCAAATTTCTCTGCAACAGATTTATACTTAATACTGAGGAATATTCGTCATTGAATGTCATCTAGTGGATAATATTTGTTTGCCCTCGACGATAATGTTTCCTACTGGGTCTACCCGATGCCAACCGAAACCGTTATCATCGGTCTAGATTCCCACTCGCTTCGTCTTTCGTCTGTCCCTAGTTCCACGTGTCACTCTGTCATTCGAGTATTTAATGTGAACCGATTTTACCCTATACAAGAGCAAGATAAATTGATATAATGATATCGAAAAGTGTTGCATTATTTCAATATAATGGTTGCTTGTTGTATGCTTGATATTTTGAAGAAGACAAATTGTAAGCCGCGGTAAGTTGACGATTGAGAGACTTTTCAATATTGATAATAAGAATAGTAAAAGAGAGAATGAAAAAGGTAAATATATAAATAATAATGTGGGTATTAGTTGTTAGGATATAAATGGGGCAAAAAAAAACAAAATAGCTATCCTACCCATGTAAGAAAACAATTCATTAAAAATTATTCCATTTTCTGTTTATTACGATGATTCTCACATTAAAGTTATTGTACTTTCGCGTCAATTTTTTTAAAATCTAAATGTACACATATTTTTTTAATAATTCTATACATCTTTAAAGAAAAAATAAGGCTCCTAAAAAGTTGAGGCTCCAAGCGATTGCGTTACTGGCTTTATAGTCGAACCAACCATGTATGTGCGTTTTGGTCGCCCGATTGAATTTATTTATTAACTAATTTTCTTAATTTCACGTAAGGTCATTAGGAGGAAATAAAAGAGACATTTCGTATGATATCCAGGAAAGTTGAAAATTTTCGGTTACCAAAAAAAAAAATTGTTTGGTGACTAGGGTGTGTCTGGTATGAGGTAAAATAGTTTTCGAAAAATATTTTTCAAAAAATATTTTTTATGTTTGGTTGGCTTAAATGTTTTGAAAAATATTTTCTTTATGAACACGTTTTCCTCCAATTGGAGGAAAATATTTTCCTTCAAGAAAAGGGAAAACACTTTTCAAAACTCCTCTCAATCTTCCCCATCCTATTCTCCATCCCCTCCAACCCACCTCCGCCCCACCCCATGCCTATCCCCCCTACCTCCACCCTAAATAAAAATATTATTAATATTACTTTCTTTTCATGTTATATATAGATTTTTTTTTGCATTTCAATAAATGCGTATTTTTTTTACATGATATAAAAAAGTATTTTTTTTTTCATTTCAACAAAAAAAAACACTTTCTTTTCATAGGGCAAATATTTTCTTTCATTAAAAAAACATATTTTATTTTCATGGTGTAATATAAGTATTTGTTTCATTTCAACAAAATGAGTACTTTATTTTTATATTGTAGGAAGAATACTTCCTTTTTTAATCAAAAAAAGAGTATTTTCTTTTTAGTTATGGAGCACAAATTTTAACGTTATTTTTTCGTAAAAAATAAAACAACACATTAGTTACGTTGGGATTGTGTATATTTTTAGAAAAAATAATTAAATTCTTGAAGAAAATAAAATCCTGAAAATATTGAGTATTGGGGGAGGGGGAGAGGGAGGGGAGGGGGCGAGCAGGGAAACGATGGGACTTGGGAGAATGGGAGTAAAGGGAGTAGCATAAAAATTATTTTCCTAAAAAAATATTTTCTACTCTCTAACCAAACACTAAAAGATATTTTACACTCACCAACTAAACAAGAAAAAATAAGTAATAAAATCACTCATTTTTCATGAAAACACTTTCTAGAAAAATATTTTTCATAAAAAATATTTTCTTCGTACCAAACACCCTCCCTAAATGTGAATATTAGGTAAAGTTTGA
This sequence comes from Nicotiana paniculata, assembly GCA_005239505.1. Classification (NCBI taxonomy): domain Eukaryota; kingdom Viridiplantae; phylum Streptophyta; class Magnoliopsida; order Solanales; family Solanaceae; genus Nicotiana; species Nicotiana paniculata. The sequence goes on along the minus strand of ML322047.1, from coordinate 9,130 downwards.
TGACTTTTTGTTAATAAAATGGTATAATGACTTTCTTTGTTACATAGACAAAGTTGAGTATTTTCTTTGTTTTTTTTTTTTGTCAAAAATACTTTAGGGACTTTAGTGCTACGAAATAAAAGATGAGTGACCATCTGCATAACCAAGAACTCAATTAAGTTGCTTCGAAGAACTAACACAACGCCTTCTTGAAATGTTCTGGAAAGGTAGAGCCCGGACCGATCCAGTGCCACACAGGAAAGTCAATATCAAGATCATAGTATGTAAAGTGAAGATTAAATAAAAAACTGCTTATGTTAAATAGAAAAATGATAGCACAAAAAAGTCAACCTAACTTCGTAGATGAAATACTATCACAACGTCAAGGTCAGAATATGCAAAGAAAATTGGATAAAAGCTTGCTTGTGTAAAAGGAGCAACAATTAAAACAAAGCAAATGATGTTGTAACAATAATGTTAGAGTTTAAAATACTTTGTAATTTTTGTGGGATCATTTAAGGCATGTTTAAAAAGACACCTAAGAATTAGATTTGGGTGTAATTACATAGTTTGGTATATTTGTTTGGCTAAGTAAATACTTGGTCGACATGAAATTTTATGTAATTACACTCTCCAATTCTTAAGGGAGGTGAGAATTTGTGGTAATTACACTGTGTAATTAGAAGGTTACTTTTTAATTTTTTTAATTTTTGTTTTTATTTTAATTTATTTTCTTTTATTTTCATTATTTTAATTTCTTTTTAATTTTAATTTTAATTTTAATTTTACTTTTACTTTTACTTTTAATTTCTTTTTAATTATTTATCTTTTATTTTTCTACCTTTACTACTTGTTATTCCATGTAATTGCTCGTATATTTTATTTTTTATTCGTTTTATTTTCTTCATTTAGCGTAATTGACGCTTGTAATTACACTATAATTACTTAATGACAAACAAACATGTCGTCGTAATTACTAGACCATATAATTATTATACCAATACAAATTACAAGGTGACTTTTCAAAATGACCCTTAAAAGTTGACTATAGCAAGAACACACGTAAAATCATTCAAAACATACATTTCTAACTCATGAGTCTTTATCCGCACGTCGAAATGGGAAAGGCTCTCTTTATGAGGGAATAAACGGAAAATGGTCAAAAAGACCCCGCTTTCTTTTTACCCTATCCAACCACCCTTTAACTTGACCTGAATCAAACAGACCCCTAATAAGACCCCTAATAAGAATTAAATCGAATTTCTAGCACTTCTATGTTTTAAAATAAGGTGTTTGGTGTTTGGAATTGTGAAAATGAATCGGGTCTACAAATGAGTTTGAAACCGATTCGAAAGAACCGCTAGAGGTTGAAAACGAATGGTTAGATTGCTTAGGTGAGTGACCATGTAAGTAAATTTAATCCAGTTGGACTGCGATGTCAGTCTCAATGACAAGACTAATGATTTAAGGGCATTTGTGATCCAAAACATAAACGACGGAGATATTTTTAGTACCAAAATAAATAGAAGATATTTTTAAGCTATTTCAAGTAGCTGAAGGATATTTTTGACCTTTTTTCTGTTAATAGCATTAAAGGATCAAATATGCAAATTTAAATGCGAATGTTAAATTAAATGCTGACATTATTTTAACAACAAAAGTTACAGCTTAGGAAAATAATCAAAAAAGAACTAGGGTGACAAATTAAAATTCTTGATATGGTCAATTAACGCAGTGAGACTGTTCCATGAAGATCCACCTTCTTCAATTGCATTTTTAGCCATCTTTTCCATCGCCATTGCTTTCTCCCTAATTTTCTTACTTTCCTCTGAACCATTCATTAATTTCTCTATTGCTTCTTTAATCTTTTCACTTCCTAACACAGGGCTCGAAACCTCAAGACCGGAGCTCCATATTTCTGTCCCCACTTTAACTCCCAACCCGACAACCTCCACTAGCTTCTCGTTGTAGAATTGCTCGGCGAAAAGTGGCCACGTCAGCAGTGGAACTCCGGCGGTTATGGCTTCAAGAACGGAGTTCCAACCGCAGTGAGTCATGAACCCTCCGGTGGCTGAATGGTCTAAGATGGTCAACTGCGGTGCCCACCCTCTAATTATCAAACCCTTTTTGTTCGCCGCCGTCTTTTCCTCGAAACCCTCTGGCAACAATGTCTGCTTTCTCATGACCCAAATGAAAGGGACATTTGAACCTTCTAGAGCTCCGGCGATTTCGCTGATTTGGTCGTCTGGGAATTTAGTCAAGGTACCAAAAGAGACGTAAAGAACCGATTTAGGCTTCTGTTCGTTCAACCACTCTACAACGTCGTTGTTGGCCACACTAATATTGTCGGTTATCAGTTCGTTTCTTCGAATTTTGGAAGAAAAATAAGAGATAGGACCAATATGCCAACATTTGGTTTTCTTAATCTTCTGATAATAGTCTGCATATTCAGGTTCAAGCTCGTAAAAAGTGTCATGAACAATGCCGTAGCTACGGTCCTCGGAATCTCGGGTTTGGCCAAGCACGTCGTCCCAAACATTTCTCTCATGGGCTAGCTTTGTCAAATCATCTGTAAGTTGGGATAGCTTAAACTCAATTTTATCCGGTAAACCAGGAACCAAAAAACTACTACTTTTCTGGGAATTTGGTTCCAGTTTCAGCTGTTCCTTGTGAGGTTTGGAACGCAAAAGATTCTGCAAAATGCTATTGTAAATATAGCTGGACTGATTGAACAAGAGCCGAGGGATATTCAGCTCCTTGGCTATATCGACGGTCCAAGGGAAATACATATCAGAAAATATACAATCAGGACGGATTTCACGAATTTTATCTTCCAATGGTTTTTGTAAAAGAAAAATGGCGTAAAATACTTTTTCCTGCATTCCCGCTGAAGTGGCAGTGCTGTAGTTCTCAATACCTTCAGGTAAGTCAACTTCAGCAGAAGGGAAAGGGAGAGTGTGAATAGAAATTGAATGGCCGGAAATTAAAACGTCGTCGTTTATGGAAGATTTGACAAGTAAAGCGTTTTGAGGGGTAGTGAGGATTGTGGATTTAACGCCGCGGGAGGCGAATAGCCTAGCGGCGTTAACTAACGGAATGATATGGCCGGGGGATAAGTAGGGAAGGAAGAGAACATGGAGCTGGTGTTTGCTGTTGCTGTTGCCGTTATCCATGGCTACCACCGCCTGCATTTTCTAGCTATGATTTTTTAATTTGTTAGAGAGATGTAGAATACTTTATTGAAGGCTTATGTTGTTGCTGTATTAACGTCATTTATTTATATTTACTTTGAATACTACATTTTTACTGGCCAGTGGCGCCTTTTCATACACTATTTTGTTTTTTCCTGTTAAAAAAATCAATCTTTCTTGAAAGTACGAGAGGGGGTGAATTGTTCGTTGTTTAAAAATTAGTCGACTAACAGAAGTATTAGTTAACTGATCACAGTGCAGACTGAAAGTAAGCAGTAGTGAAATAACATATAACAATTTTATACTGGTTCGGTACAGTTGTGGTACTTACATCCAGTTTTCCTTGGGTCACAAGGGTTCCCTTAAGATCTTTGAAAGTGTTACAATACAGATGGTTTTAACTCGTTGACCACCAACGAAAAGTATCAACAATGAGTTCTAAGTATTCGACACAACTTTGTTTTGTGTTCTAGATCTTTCTATCTTTTGAGACACTGATAACTACGGATTACAGTGTTTAGGCTAAGAAGTAGATAGACTTAACATACAATGTGTGTAGTTGCGCAAGCCTTCTTCTTGAAAGTATCAGACTTCTTATAGGAGAAAAAAGAGTCGTTGAGTCTTCAGCGAAATCAGAGACACAAGATCTTTGCAAAAGATATTTGACCCAAGGGGTGCCTCTTCGAATCCTGCTCTTTGAAGAGCCCAGATTCGATTGTGACTTTCCTTATCACTAGCTTGTATTGAAGAGCCATTTACCCTTGGAGTGAGCTTATTTCTGGACACAAAATGTTTGATGGCAAGCTTCTTGATTGAGTATCCATGATTGGCAATCTGAATTCTTTTGATTGAGGTCGAATAAATTGGCTTCTCTTGATTGACCATAAATGTAGCAACAACATCTTCATTCTTTCCTTTTTTGCTATTTCGAATCCTGTAGCAATCGCATCTTGATTAGCATCTTCATTCTTTTCTTTTTTCTAGTCTTGTAAAATTTAACATAAGACAATATTGTCATCATTGAAACTTAAACTTAAATTTATCAATCTCCCCCTTTTTGATGATGACAATCAAGATGGAGTGAACCAAGAGAATAGTAAATAAGATACTTCCCTTTTGAGGTGTTTCTCCCCCTGAATTTATGATGTTTCCATCTCCCACTGAATAATTGTAATTGTTGTCCTCCTGCTGGTGTTTACTCACATTTTTCTCCCCCTTTGACATCAATCAAAAAGGAAAGAAAAGAACACAGAACAATATAGGATATAATGTACATACTAATAAGGAGGTTAGAGCAGCATAAATAGTGCCTTCAGCAAAGGCTTAGTTAGTACAGACCCAAACAAAAAGTTGACTAAAAGAAACCAAAAAAAGCATAAGCAAAAAAATGTTTGTTATAACATCACATCCAGTTGCATTAGCTTCTTCTCAAGAAGTATTTGAGGGTGTTGATCACTTTGGTTCAGAAGGAGTCATAGGAATTTCCAACATCTTTGACGAGTTTGTCCATATTTTCACTCATAGAATTGAAAGCCCTGGTTTCTTGCCTCCGTGTGGCTCCCATGTCCATCCTGAGCTTGGCCACATCTACACTTGTCTCCTTGGTAACTTCCATGATTTTATCTACCTGTTCTTTCGTCTCAACAAGTAGCAGCTTGACTACATCAAGGTAATGCTGAATTTGTTGAAGATTCTGAGAGGCAGTCGACTGAGAAGCTGGTTGTTCGGTTTGGACTTCACTGGCGCTGGAATACTTTCAACCTTGGCTCGCTTAACCATCCATCATCACCCAGAGTGTACCCCATCATTGAGAAAGCAGTCTTATCATAAGTACTGGTAATATACTTGGGCGAAAAGGGTGCCAAGTTTACTTTCATGACGTCGAGAATATGAGAGATGAGAAGACCATAGGGCAGACGTGCAGCAGAGGAGGATATATCCCTGATACTCTCAAGCATATAATGACGAACCCATACAAACCAATCAAGACGTTTATTATTAACCAGGTAGTAGAGAACAAAAGCATCTCTAGTGGACAAAGAGCTAAGGGACCCAGATCTGGGGAGGAGAGTAGTGGCAATCATGTGGGACAAGCCACGATGTACAAACTTAAGGTTCTTGGGGCCAATGTCAGGGGGATTATCATATAGAAATTTTTTTGCTTCATCGAAGGATACTTCTAAGTCTTTGGGCCAAGTATTTCGGACAAACACATCATACCCACTAAACTTGGCGGAAAACATCTTTTCAAATTAGTAGGAGTCCAAAATAGTTCTAGTCCCTAAAACCATAGATTCCAAATCATCTTTGTCGTTCACAACAAGATTTGAATAAAACATCCTAACAGGTTCTTCATACACAGAGTTTCCAATGGTGTCAAATAGAGAGGAAAGGTGCTGAAAATCGAAAATAGCAGTCACATCACAATGAAGACTTTTCATAAGCGAGGGACTTACAGAGCGTGCATAAGCCATGGTTTTGACTTGTAGGACTCAAACCTTGCCTTTTCACTGGGGCCATAGAAGATTAACTTGTCCTCAAGATCAAATTCCAAGCGTTCCATTTTACCCTTCTTGCATGCAGCCTTTTTGGGGGTTTTCTCCATGGGTCTCTTACCGGCCTTTTTCTGGCTAATGGGAGGATTTTTAGATACTTCGCTGCTTTCATTTGTCTTTTCTAAGAAAATCTGAGTCAATAGATGACTCCATATCCACGGGCTCTTCAATCTTAAGAGGTTTTTGAAACCTTCGATTGCGTCTGGTTGCAGATGAGGGATTTCTTTTGGCCATGGTGTGAAGGGTTGTTTGGTAGAGAATGAGAAGAGTACTTGAGAAAGAGGGTTTTTATCGATGATTTTGAGAAGAGCGAAGAGACTCCTTGGTTAATGGAAAGGCCAAGTTCAGACGGAAGTGATAGTTAAGAAGTGACTAATCGACGGTACTTGCAATAATTACACTTACACAGAAAAGTAGTTAGATCACACATAAGTAAGGAAATAAAATATTCTAATATAAGGTAAAATATTTTAAACACTCAAGGAAATATTTTTTTTACAAATTTGGCACAATGCCAATCTTTTTTTAGAGAAGGCGTAATCTTTCTTCCAAAAGAGGTTTTGTAAGAATATCAGCAAGTTGAGAATCAGTACTAATAAATTCTAAAACAATGTCACCTTTTGCTACATGATCACGGATAAATGATGTTTAATTTCTATATGCTTTGCTCTTGAATGATGCACATAATTCTTTGATGAACATATAACACTAGTATTGTCACAGAAAATAGGATTAGATGTAAAAGATAAAATCATAATCAAGAAGTTGATGCATAATCCATAGAACTTGTGTACAACAGCTTCCAACGGCTATGTATTCTGCCTCAGTCGTTGATAGTGCAACACAATTTTGTTTCTTGTTGTGCCAAGGTACTAATGCATTCCCTAACAATTGACATGTCCCAATGGTACTCTTCCTATAAATCTTGTCACCTGCAAAGTCAGCATCTGAAAAGCCTCTTAGAGAGAAACTGTTAGAATGATCATACCATAGTCCTAGCTCAGATGTACCAATTAAATATCTAATAATTCATTTAACAGCAGAAAGATGGGATTCCTTAGGAGCCGACTGAAATCTAGCACATTTGCATACACTAAACATAATATCCAGTCGACTAGCAATTAAATATAATAGAGATCCAATCATCCCTCTATACATGGTTTCATCAACCATTTTTCCATTGCTGTCTTCATCTAGCACGATAGTGGGACTCATTAGAGTGCCAATAGCTTTAGCATTTTCCATGACAAACTTTTTGATAAGCTCCTTGGTGTACTTGGTTTGGCTTATGAAAATCCCTTTAGGAGACTGCTTGATTTGAAGTCCAAGGAAGAAGGTCAGTTCTCCCATCATGCTCATTTCAAATTCTCCTTTCATGGAAAGAGCAAATTCTTCACAAAGAATAGAGTTGCGGCTATCAAAAATAATGTCATCTACATAAATTTGAGTAATAAGATTACCTGAACTGGATTGCTTAATGAAAAGAGTTATATCGATATTACCTCGTTTGAAACCTTGATCTAGAAGGAAGGAACTTAACCTTTCATTCCATGCTCGAGGGGCTTGTTTGAGACCGTACAGGGCTTTAGTCAACTTGTATACATGATTTGAGTGGCATTTGCAAAAGCAGTTGGTTGCTTCACGTATACTTCTTCAGAGATATAACCATTAAGGAACGCACTTTTAACGTCCATTTGAAATAACTTGAATCCTTTGTGAGCATCGAAAGAAAGTAGTATTCGAATGGATTCAAGTGTTGCCACAGGTGCAAAGGTTTCATCATAGTCAATTACTTCATGTTGAGAATAACCTTGAGCTACCAATCTTGCTTTATTCCGAACAACTTGACCTGATTCATCCAATTTGTTTCTGAAGACCCACTTAGTTCCAACAACAGAAGAGGTTTGAGGCTTTGGAACTAATTAATACTTTATTTCTTTCAAACTGATCTAACTCTTCTCTCATAACACTTATCCAATGAGAATCTTTTAGAGCTTCATCAACTTTCTTGGGCTCCATTTGAGAAATGAGAGCTACATGAGATTTGTTCTTTTGAGCTCTCCTTGTAGTTATTCCCTCTTGTGGATCTCCTATAATGAATTTGTGAGGATATTCCGGTTCACTATTCCATTCATTTGGACTATTTACTGGAGGCACTCTTTCTTTGATAGTCGACTAATCAGGATGAGGTAGGTCAAGATCTTCTGGTGGTATTTCAACTGGTTGAGCCTGTTGATTAGCTGACTCATTTTGATGGTCCTTACCTACAATAACAGACTTGGGAGCACAAGAAATTTCCTCATTTTCAATAATATGTTCATTCCTTTAGTGAGAGTTAGTATCAACAAAAACAACATGAATAGATTCTTCAATACATAAGGTTCTCTTATTATAAACTCTGTAAGCTCTACTTGAAGGAGAGTAACCAAGAAATATACCTTCATCACTCTTTCGATCAAACTTACCCAGATTATCCTTCCCATTGTTATGGATAAAGCATTTGCATCCAAAAGGGTGAAAATAACTGATATTTGGTTTCTTACTATTCCACAGTTCATAAGGAGTCTTTTTGAGAATTGGTCGAATGAGACATCTGTTGATAATGTGGCATGCTGTACTCACAGCCTCTGCCCAAAAATGATGAGGTGTTGATAACCAATTTTTTCCTATATTATTTTCAAAATGCATATATATATCTCCAAAACAATGCATGAGCATTAATTAATATTTTCTCATAATTTCTGCATTTTAAAGGATTTTTAATTAATTTATTCCAGTATTTTATTATATAATAATTACTGATTGCATCACAAATGACTTTATAAGAATTTTATGACCCAATTTCACTACTTATATTTATACTAAACCTAATTATTTCATAAATAGTCACATTTATATTTTTTGGGTTATAGTTGTAATAATTTTGCAATAATAGCCCATGCATGCATTATTACATTATCTCACCAGAAAATAGGTTTTTATATTTTTATAATGTTGAATAATTATTTTAAATCATTTTATGCATGAAAATCATTTTTATAATCTTCTAATTACTTCTACAAATTATTTTTACTAATTAACTGGGTATTTAACAAATATCCCTTTAATCCCTTTTAATTCTCGGACCTAACCCATTACACCAGCCCAAACATTAAAAAAATACCAGCCCAAAACCCCCAAGCCCAATTCTGTGCCTACCTGATGTGAGCATGTGATTTTTCACCTACTAAATGCTCCTACAAAATTCGATAAATTAATTAATTTCATAGATTTTGTTAATTTTCAGTGATTAACTGTGGAAGATCTGTATTTTTGGCATATACATAATTCATCTTTTTAAATTTGTTCAAAATTGCATCACAATTATCAAAGAATTATAAGGTGATGGTTATTTAATGTAATGTA
>ML322046.1:922-33267 GCA_005239505.1 Nicotiana paniculata | reverse complement strand
TTCTGAACGTCTTCTTGTTGTGGCTATGTATTTACTTTGGGACTACGGAACGTTATTCCGGGATACCCCCCTGCATATTTACTTTGGGACTCCGGGATGTTATCCTGGGAGATCCCCCTTCATATTTACTTTGGGACTACGGGACGTTATCTCGAGAGATCCCCTGCATATTTACTTTGGGACTACATGACGTTATCCCGGGAGATCCCCCTGCACATTTACTTTGGGAATACGGGACGTTATCCCGGGAGATCCTCCTGTCCCAGGAGATCCCCCCTGCACATATGATGATCCTTCGGTTATACATGTGATGGAATACGGGACGGTATCCCGGGAGATCCACTAGACAGTTGAGAAAAGGACTACAAGACGGTATCCTGGGAGATCCTAATTGTTACCGTTGTTATTGATTCGTTCGTACTCCGTGTTTACTCTGTTCTTGTGTTTTCTTATTGCCTTGTTTGAACAAACTTACTTCACTGATGTATTCATTATTACTGTATGTTTTTATATTGTAAATCCCTATTATATCATTTGACCTCAGTAGGGCCCTGAACTTCCTCGTCACTACCCGACCGAGGTTAGGCTTGGCACTTACTGAGTACCTCTGTGGTGTACTCATGCCATTTCATGCGCATGTTTTTCATGTGCAGATCCAGGTACCTCCACTCAGGCGTACTATCCCCGAGGTTGAGAGATACAGCAGAGACTTTGAGGTACATATGTCGCGTCCGCAGACCAGGAGTCTATCTTATTCCAGCTTTTTTGTGAAAAGTTTATCCTTCCTAACAGTTGTATAGACATTCTGGAGTTAGAGCAGTGTATTATATTTTGTTAGCCTGTGGTTTCCGTGAGTTTCCGGGTTTTGGGGTGATGTTGTAGACTTCCGTATTATTTTGGGTTGTATGTGCCAAGTGGCATTTATATACAGTCTTTCTTTTAGATTGTTTAGCTTTCTTTTACTTAATTATTCCGCAAATTATGTTGTTATTCCGCATTGCTAGGCTTACCTAGTTATAGGGACTAGGTGCCATCACGACATGTTCACGGAAGGCGAACTTGGGTCGTGACAGGTTGGTATCAGAGCGCTTGGTTCATAGGAGTCACGGAACACATGCCGGTTTATTAGAGTCTCGTTGATCGATACAGAGACATCTGTACTTATCTACGAGAGGCTATGTAACGGTTTAGGAAAAAAAATCTTCACTTCATTGATTTCCTTGTCGTGCAGTATTTTTGACATCATTTCTAAACCTCTGTTTTCTATTCTCTCACAGATGGTGAGGACCCGTGCTACTCGGGACGATCAGGCACCCGTGCCCCCTACTGCACCCACTAGAGGCCGGGGCCGGGGTAGAGGCCGAGGACGCACACGTGGTGCAGTGAGAGCACCTACGCGAGCTGCCGCCGGGGTACCACCAGCAGATCCAGCCGAGGTTTAGACACCTGACACGCCTACTTCCACCACTACTCCAGCCTTTCAGGAGAAATTAGCTCAGTTCATGACGATGTACACCACTCCGGCTCAGGAAGGGTTGCTTCCCTTTGCTGCAACCACATCTCAAGCCGGGGGAGGAGCACAAACTCCTGCCACCCGCACTCCTAAGCAGCGAGTGCATGTGGAGTAGGTCCCAGAGGTCATTCATGTGCCGCCTGTAGTGCCAGTTCAGCCCGAGGAAGGGTCAGCTGCTTCAGAGGACGAGCAGAGAAGACTTGAGAGGTTCAGGAAGTATGACCCTCCGGTATTCAATGGACTAGCATCAAATGATGCCTTGGGATTTCTGGAGGAGTGTCATCGTATTCTTCACACTATGGGTATAGCCGGATCCAGTTGGCTTTCCTTTACTAACTTCCAGATTCGCGGAGCCACCTATGATTGGTGGCACACCGATGAGTTAGACAGTCCATACGGGGCTGCTTCACCGACCTCGACCCAGTTCTCATATATGTTCCTGAGAGAGTTTGTGCCTCATAGCATCAGGGACGCATGGCGCACAGTGTTTGAGCATTTGCGCCAGGGTTCTATGACAGTTTCAGAGGATGCTATCCATTACACCAGATTGGCTAGGCATGCACCGGCTTTGGTTGCTTCTGTCCACGAGAAGGTTCACCGGTTCATTGAGAGTCTTGTTCCACCCATTAGATCTAGCATGGCTTAAGAGTTGGAGATGGACATTCGTTATCAGCATGTAGTGAGCATTGCTAGGAGGATTGAGGCTATGCTCGCTAGGGAGCGAGAGGAGAGGGAGGCCAAGAGGTCTCGAGAGTTGGGCCACTACTCTGGTGCCCGTACCCCAACAGAAGGTCATCATGGTAGGGGTTATATTGTCCGCCCAGTTCATTCAACTCGTCCAGAAGCCAGCGGTACCCCCAGCTCCACCCAGGCCTCAGGATCCTTATTATACATCTCCAGTTTCTAGCGCGCCTCTTGCGCGGAGTGCTTTCAGAGGTCAGTCTAGCAGACCTGGCCCAATCCAGTCACAGCTACCGCATCCTCCCAGAGCTTGTTTCGAGTGTGGAAATACACGTCATGTTGTTAGGGACTGCTCCAGATTTATTAGGGGTGCATCTTCACAGACTTTTCAGCCACAACATGCTCAGCAGGTTTCTCAGGCCATGATCACAGCTCCAGCTGCTACTCCACCTACCCAACCAGCTAGGGGCGGAGGTCGAGGAGGTAGAGGTCTCCCTCGAGGGGGAGGCCAGGCCAGGCCAGATCTTATGCTATTCCTGCTCGTACCGAGGCTGTTGCCTCCAATTCTATCATCACAGGTATTATACTGGTTTGTCAAAGAGATGCAACAGTTCTATTCGATCCAGGCTCCACGTATTCTTATGTGTCTTATTATTTTGCTCTGCATTTGGGTATAGCCCGAGATTCTTTGGGTTCTCCTATTTATGTTTCTACTCCTGTGTGGGATTCTCTTATAGTGGACTGCATTTATCGATCGTGTTTGGTTACTATTCGTGGTTTTGAGACTAGTGCGGATTTATTGTTACTCGATACCGTGTATTTTGATATTATCTTGGGCATGGACTGGTTGTCGCCCCATTATGCTATTCTGGATTGTCACACCAAGACCGTGACGCTGGCTATGCCAGGTGTTCCGCGTGTTGAGTGGAGTGGTACTTTGTATCACACTCCCTGTAGAGTTATCTCTTTTCTTAGAGCTCAGCGTATGGTTGAGAAGGGGTGTGCCGCGTATTTGGCTTATGCGAGAGATGTCAGTGTTGATACCCCTTCTGTTGATTCATTTCCAGTAGTACGGGATTATCCCGATGTATTTCCAGCTAATCTTCCGAGCATGCCGCCCGATAGAGACATTGATTTTGGCATTGATTTGTTGCCGAGCACTCAACCCATTTCCATTCGTCCTTACCGTATGGCTCCTCCTGAGTTGAAGGAGTTGAAGGATCAGTTACAAGAATTGCTTGATAAGGGTTTTATTCGACCCGGTGTTTCACCTTGGGTTGCTCCTGTCTTATTTGTGAAGAAGAAGGATGGTTCTATGCGCATGTGTATTGATTATCGCCATTTCAACAAGGTTACAGTGAAGAACTTTTATCCTTTGCCTCGTATTGATGATCTATTTGACCAGCTTCAGGGCACACATGTATTTTCTAAGGTTGATTTGCACTCAGGTTACCATCAGTTGAAGATTCGGGAGCCGAATATCCTGAAGAGTTCTTTCAGCACTCGGTATGGCCATTACGAGTTTCTAGTTATGTCATTCGGGTTGACTAATTCCCCCGCTACATTTATGCATTTGATGCACAGTGTGTTCAGGCCATATCTCGACTCGTTCATCATTGTTTTCATAGATGATATTCTTGTCTACTCTCGGAGTCGGGAAGATCATGAGAAGCACCTGAGGATAGTGCTTCAGACCTTGAGAGAGAAGAAGTTGTATGCAAAATTCTCAAAATGTGAGTTTTGGTTGAGTTCTGTGGCATTCTTAGGCCACGTGGTATCGAGTAAGGGCATTCTAGTGGATCCGAAGAAGGTAGAGGCCATGCAGAGTTGGCCCAGGCCTTCCTCAGTTACAAATATTCGCAGTTTCCTTTGCTTGGCGGGTTACTACCGCTGTTTTGTGGAGGGATTTTCATCGATTGCATCCCCTATGACCAGATTGACCTAGAAGGGTGCTCCATTTCAGTGGACAGAGGAGTGTGAGGCGAGATTTCACAAGATCAAGTCAGCTTTGACTACAACCCCAATCTTGATATTGCCTACTGGTTCGGGGTCTTATACAGTTTATTGTGATGCCTCGCGAGTTGTCCTTGGAGCGGTGTTGATGCATGACGGTAGGGTGATTGCCTACGCATCCAGACAGTTGAAGGTACATGAGAAGAATTACCCTTTCCATGACCTTGAGTTTGCTAACATTTGATCATGCCTTGAAGATCTGGCGTCATTATTTGTACGGTGTGCCTTGTGAGATTTATACTGACCACCGCAGTTTGCAGCACATATTCAGGGCAGAAGGATCTAAATTTGCGCCAGCGTAGATGGTTAGAGTTGCTAAAGGACTATGACATCACTATATTATACCACCCCGTGAAGGCTAATGTGGTGGCCGACGCCTTGATTCGCCGGGCAGAGAGTTTGAGGAGTTTGGCATACCTTCCTACAGCTGAGAGGCCTCTAGCCTTAGATGTTCAGTCCTTAGCCAGTCAGTTCGTGAGATTGGATCTTTCTGAGCCTTGTCGGGTATTAGCTTGTGTGGTTTCTCGGTCTTTCTTATTCGATTGTATCAGGGAGCGGCAGTAGGATGATCCTCATTTACTTGTCCTCAAGGACACGGTCAAGAACGGTGATGCCAGGGATGTGGCCATTGGAGATGACGGGGTATTGAGGATGCAAGGTCGAATCTGTGTGCTTAATGTTGATGGGCTTCGGGAGTTGATTTTAGCAGAGGCCCATAGTTCGCGGTATTCCATCCATCCGGGTACAACGAAGATGTATCAGGATTTGAGGCAACACTATTGGTGGCGAAGAATGAAGAAGGATATAGCAGAGTTTGTAGCCAAGTGTCTCAACTGTCAGCAGGTCAAATGTGAGCATCAGAGAACGGGAGGGTTACTTCAGCATATTGAGATTCCAGAGTGGAAGTGGGAGCGGATCACCATGGACTTTGTGATTGGTCTTCCTCGGACATTGAGGAAGCATGATGCTACTTGGGTGAGTGCGGATCGGCTGACAAAATCTGCCAATTTATTCTAGTACTGACTACTTATTCATCGGAGCGGTTGGCGGAGATTTATATTAGGGAGATCATTCGTCTGCACGGTATTCCAGTTTCTATTATTTCAGACAGAGGTACTCAGTTCACTTCACGGTTCTGGAGAGCCGTTCAGCAGGATTTAGGTACTAGGGTGGAGTTGAGCACAACATTTCATCCCCAGACGGACGGACAGTCCGAGCGCACTATTCAGATTCTTGAGGATATGCTCTATGCTTGTGTGATTGAGTTTGGAGGGTCTTGGGATCAGTTCTTGCCCTTGGCGGAGTTTGCTTACAACAACAATTATCAATCCAGCATTCACATGGCGCCGTGTGAGGCTTTTTATGGTAGGAGGTACAGATCTCCGGTGGGTTGGTTCGAGCTGGGTGAGGCCAGGCTATTGGGCACAGAGTTGGTTCATGATGCATTGGAGAAGGTCAAGGTGATTCAGGATAGACTCCGTACAGCACAGTCCAGACAGAAGAGTTACGCGGACCAGTAGGTTCGTGATGTTTCATATATGGTCGGGGAGCGAGTTCTGCTTGGGGTTTCGCCTATGAAGGGCGTTATGAGATTTGGGAAGAAAGGGAAGTTGAGTTCGAGATTTATTGGCCCTTTTGAGATATTGAGGTGTGTTGGGGAGGTTGTTTATGAGCTTGCCTTACCTCCCAGCTTGGTAGGAGTTCATCCAGTATTTCATGTTTCGATGCTCCGGAGATACCACGGTGACCCGTCTCATGTCTTGGATTTCAGCTCAATTCATTTTGACAAGGATCTATCATATATTGAGGAGCCTATAGCTATATTGAACAGGCATGTCATAAAGCTCCGGTCGAAGAACATTACTTCAGTAAAGGTTCAGTGGCGGGGTCAGCCGGCCGAGGAGGCGGCCTGGGAGACCGAGCAGGATATGCGCAGCAGTTACCATTATTCTTTCACTACTTCAGGTAAGTCTTTATGATTGTTCGAGGAAGAACGAATTTTTAAGTGTAGGAGGATGTGAAGACTCCATCGGTCGTCTTAAGAATTAATGCCCCGATTCCCTGTTGACTGTTTTCCTCAAGTCTATTTCTGCTAAATTGAATTACCGGAACATTCGATTTTGAGTTTTGGAGAGTTTTGGGACATTTAGTCCCTAAATGAGAGCTTAAGTGTTGGAAAGTTTCCCGTAGTCAGAGCAGTGGAAAGACGACCTCTGATGGAAATCTGATGGTTCTGTTAGCTCTGTTAGGTGATTCCGGGGTTGGGAGCGTGTTCGGAATGTATTTTTGAAGTCCGTAGCTCATTTAGGCTTGTAAATGCCGAAATTTGAATTTTTAAAGTTTCGGTCCGATTGTGAGATTTTGATCCGAGGGTCGGAATGGAATTCCGGAAGTTGCAATAGTTCCATTATGTAATTTGGGATGTGTGTGCAAAATTTCAGGTCATTCGGACGTGTTTTGGTTAGGTTTTTGATCGAAAGCGTGTTTTGATGAAATATGAAGTTCTTAGGCTCAAATCTTTGTTCAATTTGAGATTTCGATGTTGTTTTAGGTGGTTTAAGGATTGGTACAAGTTTTAATGATGTTATGGGAGATGTCCGTAGATTTGGTTGAGGTTCTGGGGGCCTCGGGGGTGTTTCAGATGTTCAACGGGCCAATTCCTCCTATTTTTGAACTGTTGTTGCTGTTCCTGGTGCCCCTACATCGCGTTCGTGAATGCTTATTTCACCACCTGAAATTTTCTTCTTCGCATTCACGTCCTCCTCCACATGTTCGCGTAGAGTAATTTTGGGGGAGGACCAGTTTTCCTCTTCGCACTCGCAACCGGTCCCTCCGCGTAGCTTCACCTCTTCCTCCATCACGTTCGCGGCTAAGCCACTGCGTTCGCGTAGCTCTATTTGTCCCTGAGGGCTGAGCCTATTTTATTCATCGCGTTCGCATTCCCCGTATCGCATTCGTATAGCCTTGTCAGCTCAGGCCTTTTCGTTCGCGCACTGCTCCTCGTGATCGCGTAGAGCAATCTTGGCAGCCTCAATTTTTCTTCTTCGCGAACGCATGACTTCCTCCGCATTCGCGATTCAATAAATGACTTGGCAAAATAAACATCTCAAAATCCGAAGGTTAGCCATTTTTACCAAAACTCAAGCTTGAGCGATTGGATTTGAGAGAGATTTCGAGGGTTTTTCAGAGGCAACGATTGGGTAATGATTCTAAACTCTTTTTTACTTATAACCTTCTAATCTAATCATGAATTCCTCTTCTAATTTCGGATTTTTCATGGAAATGGGTAAGACTTCATAGACAAAATTATTGAATTTTGAGTGGGTGATTGACCTCCGATTTGAGAGATTTTTACATGGCTGGACTCGTGAGAGTACGAGGGTTCTGAGAATGAAAAATTTATCCGATTCCGAGATGCTGGCCTGGGGGGCGTTTTGGTCATTTTACCTAATTTCGCGCTTTAGCTTTGAATTAAATAGTAGAATTAGTTGCTTGAGATGTTATTTTTCGATATGAAATTGAATTGTACAGATTTGGACCATTTGGAGTCGGATACTCGTGGCAAACGTGTGGTTTCAAGTTGATATTGAGCCGGTTCGAGGTAAGTGGCTTGTCTAACCTTGTGTGGGGGACCTTACCCCTTAGGATGTGATATTTGGTAATTGAATTCCTTGTACGTGAGGTGACGAGCGCATACCTGTTTTATTCTAATTGCAACTATAGTCTATGTTGGCTTAGAAAATCATGCCTAGTTGCCCTGGATTGCCTATTTTCTTAAATTGCCTTAACTGCACTACGTGAATCATGTTAGACTAGAATTACTTGTTGCCTTGTATTATGCACTCTAATTCTGAACGTCTTCTTGTTGTTGCTATGTATTTACTTTGGGACTAAGAAACGTTATTCCGGGAGATCCCCCTGCATATTTACTTTGGCACTACGGGACGTTATCCTGGGAGACCCCCCTGCATATTTACTTTGGGACTAGGGGACGTTATCCCGGGAGATCCCCCTGCATATTTACTTTGGCACTACGGGACGTTATCCTGGGAGACCCCCCTGCATATTTACTTTGGGACTAGGGGACGTTATCCCGGGAGATCCCCCTGCATATTTACTTTGGGACTATGGGATGTTATCCCAGGAGATCCCCCTGCATATTTACTTTGGGACTACGGGACGGTATCCCGGGAGATCCCCCTGCACAGATGATGATCTTTCGGTTATACATGTGATGGGCTACGGGAAGGTATCCCGGGAGATCCACTAGACAGTTGAGAAAAGGAATACAGGATGGTGTGCTGGGAGATCCTCATTGTTACCTTTGTTATTGAGCCATTCGTACTCCGTGTTTACTCTGTTCTTGTGTTTTCTTATTTCCTTGTTTCACCTGACTTACTTCACTGATGTATTCATTATTACTGTTTGTTTTCAAATCCCTATTATATTGTTTGACCTCAGTAGGGCCCTGACCTTCCTCGTCACTACCTAGGTTCCGCCACGACATGTTCACGGAGGGCAAACTGGGATCGTGACAAAGGGATTGGGGTAAAACACAATCATGAAAAAAGCTAATAGATATGCCCAAAACACACAGGACAAGAGAGATAATAACATGCTGAGGATGTATTCTAGTTGCAAGTTTACAGAAGAACCATAAGTAAAAACAGACTGAGAACAATAAGACATGAAACAAGTAGAGAATCATGTTGTTGATGAAGCTTTAAATTTAAAATAAGACATACTAGTGAAGGGGAAAACAAGCAGACTGAGAGAACAAGAGAAATAGCACAATGGTAGCCTTGGCTTGTAGCCATCTAACAGTCAAGAACAAAGAACCAGCGTAATAGAGCAGAGAGCTTTAGTGTGAGAAAGAGCTTTTAACCACAAGTGTGTGTGTGTGTGTGTGTGTTTGTGAAAAGCTAGAACTTTTATTATTGAAAAACGAGTAGCAAAATATGGTAAGAATCACAATGGCATGGTAATCAAAGGACTCCGAATCAATCAGTCAGGAAATCAATGACACGGTTCCCTTAAGTTAAGGGATTTCAAAAACGCAAACGGTAAAACCAATAACACATAAGGCAAATAAAATTAGTGCACGACCAAATAAGGAAAGAATCGTAGTTCATTAAGTATAGGGTAAACAATTAAGGCTAAGTTCAAAAATATTCTAAGGAAATAGACAATAAGAATAAACCACCACAGGCGAATCAATTAATTCTGAATAGAAATTGAGGGTTTAAAGGAAAGTCATGTCAATCGAACCCCTCTAAGTATTGAATCCAGAATCGATCAAGTAAGAGTCACAATTCTATATTCATCATATAAATAGACAAGAATGCTCAGACATAATAAACCAGCGTGTCAAACAAGTGCTAGTAGAAAGATGCAAATCTGAACAACCCAGATAGTCATAAGAATAAGTTAGGCTAAGAAAACTCAGTAGAACACATTCAAAGCAATGTAATCACAGAAACTCAAGCAAAGAAAGACGAACAATCATGCTAATACACAGAACCACATATCAAAGTCTAGGAAAATTAGGGTTTTCAACATAAACGATATAAAAGCTAGTAAAAGTCATAGAATCAATTATGATATGAAAAGAATCGACTCAAACACAAAGAAAAACTTAGCTTTAAATAGGCATAAAAAGGGTTCCGAGGAACCCTAGTTTTAAAAAGAAAGTAAAAACGTTTGAAAAGTTAATATTCTTAAAGAATGAGTCGAGAATAATGTAAAACATAAAGAAACGGGCTTGAATCGTTCAAAAATGCCATGGATCTGAGTGGTTTAGGCAAAAAATTAGGGTTTCATAAGAGAACTAGAGATAACCGGAGAACCTGTCATAAAACCCAAAGATCGTGGTGGATATGGTGTGGTCTTGTTAAAAACCCATCTGAGAGGCCAGGAACGACCCAAAGTAGGAGCCCAGGTGCAAGTTGGCGTGGCCCAGACCCTCGAGGGCTTCAGAGATGAAGTGAACCAGATAAGAGAGACCTCATGGAGGCTTGTAGTTGAAAGGATGGTGGTCGGAGATGGCCGGAGGAAGGCGGATGAGCTTCATCGGAGACAGGGTGGGGGAACAGGGAAGGTTCTAAAGAGAATAGAGATAGAGAGATGAGTGGTCTCTGAACAATGAGGGGTCGGGGAGGGGGGTCGTTTGAGTTAATTTTGGCAAGGACGGATCTGGGTCGTTGATCTCATTTGATCAACGGCTGAGATTATTGGGTCGTTGATCTCATTTGAAAAATAATTTAAGGAAAAATTGGGTACAAACAGTTGCCCCTCTTTACCCAAGAAGGATGAAAGAGTTGTCGGGTAAAGATATGATGGCCAATTTTGACCGAGAGGAATTCGTGGGAGAGAATTAGGCCGCACCCTGACTTCTGAGCTTCTTACATATCTCTCGTTTTACAGGAATCTGGTCGTATGTAGTTCCGGAATCATCGGAGAAATATACCGTTGATGTTTCACAAGAACGGACGCAAGGTGCGAGGTAAGGTAAAGTAGGAAGGTCTTACGGAGTTGTACCGGAGAACTGGAGCAGTCCGCTCCTGCCTGGTTGACTGTTCCGATCGGATTACCTGCAAAATAAATAACAACAATATATCTTGCATAATATAAACATGATGCAAGTTCCCGTTGGACTATGAATGTTGTCTTTGGACAATTGAGGATGATTGTCCTTAGACCATGATGCCCTGGGCCATGAATCGCTTCGTGCGGGATTCACAGGCTATGAAATGACGTTCTCGGGCCATGAGGATGGTGCCTCCAAACCATGGTGCCTTTGAATAATGATATGCAAGTTGAATAAAAGAGATCCTCAGGCCATGCAATGATGTTCTCAGGCCATGAAGATGGTGCCTCCGAACGATGACACCTTTGGACAAGTTGGCGATATTTCAGCCCATGAAGAATGCAGTAGTATTACGCTAACAAGACAAAGTTTAGTCTTGCGAATTGAAAAAGAAAAGATGGGCAGAGCTTAGACCGAGAGAAGAATAAATAAATAACGTCACGAAAGGTGGTTTCTTTGAAGAGGTGGATAGGAGCTTTATGCAATGATGTAAAATGCAGGGGAGGTCGCGTGGAACCTCGGAAGGCATAATGATAACCTTATGCAATGCAGGAAATAAATGCAGGGGAGGTAGCGTAGAACCTCGGAAGGAAGAATAGTAGCCTTATGCAATGCAGGAAATAAAATGCAGGGGAGGTAGCGTGGAACATCGGAAGGCAGAATGGTAGCCTTATGCAATGCAAGAAATAAAAGGCATGGGAGGTAGCGTAGAACCTCGGATGGCAGAATGGTAGCCTTATGCAATGCAGGAAATAAAAATTCAGGGGAGGTAGCGTAGAACCTCGAAAGGAAGAATGGTAGCTTTATGCAATGCGGGAAATAAAATACAGGGGAGGTAGCGTAGAACCTCAGAAGGCAGAATGATAGCCTTATGCAGTGCAAGAAATAAAATGCAGGGGAGGTAGCGTAGAACCTCGGAAGGCAGAATAATAGCCTTATGCAGTGTAAGAAATAAAATGCAGGGGAGGTAGCGCGAAACCTCAGAAGGTAGGATGATAGCCTTATGCAGTGCAAGAAATAAAATGCAAGGGAGGTAGCGTAGAACCTCGGAAGGAAGGATGATAGCCTTATACAATGCAACAAATAAAAATTGCGGGGGGAGACATCATTTATTCTTCAAAGGTTGAATAGCCTTATGCAGTGTGGGAAAATGAACGACAGTAAGAGTTCTTAGCTGATGATAAAATGCGGTGATACGATTGTGGTGAATAAGCGTTGTTTGTGATGATAGTAGGCGTCGGCATGTGCGGCGAGTTTGAGAGCATGTAGTAATGTGTTCTGGGCTTTTGTCGCCTTTGTTCCTGCATCCAAAGAAAAATTGTGAGGTTTGTAAAGGGGAGGGTTAGTTTTCATTCCCACTTGCTCGGCTCGGCATGTCTGCTTGATAACGAGGACTTCGTTGTTCATATCACAGGGGTAGTGTTGCTAAACAAGATGTTTTGAGAAGCAAATATGCATGGTTTTATAAAAATATAACATATAATTTAAAGCAATTTCTTTGGATGAACCGAAGATCACGACGCGGTTCAAGACATTGCAACCTCTCTTGCTATGGAATTTTGATTGCCTTTGGCCAGATTTCTCCATCCATTTCTGCAAGTATGAGTGCTCCTCCTGTCAGCACTCGGTGAACCATGTACGGGCCTTGCCAATTGGGAGAGAATTTCCCTTTGTCTTCGTCTTGATTCATAAAGATTTCTTTAACACCAGCTGCCCCGGTGTGAATCGTCTTGGTTTGACTTTCTTGTTGAAGGCTCTAGTCATTCTGTTCTGATGTCGCTGACCATGAAAAACTGCATTCATTCTTTTCCGTCTATGAGGGCCAAATTCTCATAACGGCTTCGTACCCACTCTGCATCGCTGAGCTCGGCTTCTTGTATGATTCTGAGGGATAGAATTTTGACATCGAACTCCGAATCGACAAACTATGCAGTCGCGGACAAAGTAGGCCACGACTTTCTTAGTAACTGCTTTGTAATAAGCTGCTTTGACCCATTTGGTAAAGTAATCAATGGAAACCAGAATAAACCTTTGTCCGTTGGAGGCGGCATGCTCAATTGGTCCAATAACATCCATGCCCCAAGCGACGAATGGCCATGGCCAACTTGTTGCATTAAGCTCACTAGGAGGTACCTTTATCATATCCCCATGTATCTGACAACGGTGGAATTTCCGGACATACTGGATGCAATCCGTTTCCATGGTCATCTAGAAATAACCGATCTGAAGTATCTTCTTTGCTAGAACGAACTTGTTCATATGAAGACTGCATGTACCAACATGTATCTCCTCCAATAGTTTTTTTGCTTCTTTTGCTTCGACACACCTTAGTAAACCCAAATCAGGAGTCCTCCTATACAAGATCCCTCCGATGTGAAAGAAATTGTTTGACAACCTTCGAAGTGTGCATTTCTGAGTAGCGTTTGCAAGTTCTGGATATTCTCCCTTTGCCAAGTACTCCTTGATATCATGAAACCAAGGCTTTCCTTCTACTTTTTCTTTAACATGTGCGTAGTAGGCCGACTAATTGTGGATCCCACTGGATGGGATACATGAAATTCTTGTCTGGATGCTGGATCATAGATGACAAGATAGCCAATGCATCGGCGAACTCATTCTGGATTTAGGGGACGTGCCGGAACTCTATCTTTGTGAACCTCTTTCTCAACTCCTGTACACGATGTCGATATTGCAGTATCTTGGAATTCTTTGTCGCCCATTCTCCTTGTACTTGGTGTATCAATATGTATGAATCACCAATGAACCCTAGTAACTTGCCAGCAGGAACCCCGAATGCACACTTTGGAGGGTTAAGTTTCAAATTGTACTTCCTTAACCTGTTGAAGAACTTCCTTAGATCTTCCATATGGTCAGCAACTCTCCTTGATTTGGTGATGACGTCGTCCACATATACCTCGATCTCCTTGTGAATCATATAATGAAATATAGTAGTCATAGCTCTCATGTAGGTAGCCCTTGTATTCTTCAGACCGAATGGCATCATCTTGTAACAATACACTCCCCACGGCGTAATGAATGCCGTTTTCTCAGCATCTTCCTCGTCCATCAAAATCTGATGGTAGCCAGCGAAACAATCTAAAAAGGACTACAACTCATGCTTGATGCAGTTGTCAATTAGGATGTGTATATTTGGCAAGGGGAAGTCGTCCTTCGGACTAGTCCGGTTGAGATCTCGGTAGTCGACATAGACTCAAACCTTCCTATCTTTCTTTGGCACAAGCACGATGTTGGATAACCATGTCGGGTATTCAACCACCCGGAGAACCCTAGCGTTGATCTGCTTGGTGACCTCTTCTTTGATTTTCAAGCTCATGTCTTGTTTGAACTTCCTGAGCTTTTGCATCACCGGTGGGCATGTCAGATCGGTTGGCAACTTATGGGCCACAATAGATGTACTGAGGCCAGTCATGTCATCATACGACCAGGCGAAGATGTCCTTATGTTCTCTTAAAAACTCTGTATATTCCTCCTTTTCTAATGACGACAGATGAACACTGATGCGTGTTTCTTCGACGTTCTCTGTGTTTCCCAGGTTGACATCCTTAGTCTCGTCCAAGTTAGACTTAGGTCTATTGACAAAATTCTCGACCTCTTTAACACTATCCTCAGGTATACCATCCTCGTCTGAATCGGAATATTTTTGTTGTGTTGCCTCAATGCATGTCACAGTGGTCGGTTCATCAAGATAAGTAATAGTAATGTTTTGTAAATAAAGTAATGGGGAGAAAAACAGTAGCAAGGAAATATGAAATTTATAAAGAAACTAGAAATGCTTTGATAGATTGAATAATCGTTTGAACATAGGAGCTCTTTCTTGCAGAAATTAAAAATGCGAAAAGGAAGAAAATGTTTTAAATAAATAAGCTGTAAATAAATGCTTGTTTTGTTAGCCTTGCTACCCCGAGGCTCGACGAGCTTTTGTCGTCCTGACAGACCAATCCTTGAGATATGATCCTCTGCTCACGACCTGTATGGAAGGGACTTCCTCCCCCTCCTCTTCAATATGACACAACAGACCATGTCCTCGTCGTCCAGAAATAAATCCCCCATTGCCGCCAATGCTTCCTCTCCGTCTGTCCCGTAGATGATATCAGCTTGCTGGAAAGTTTTCTCCAGGCGAGGCATTGGCTGCTCCATTGGGTAGTAATGATTATTCCATGGTGGCGAGCAGTCCTTGAATTCCTTCCAAGTGTACTCATACCCCAGATCGAAAGTGGTACCGTGCTTCTTGAGTGTTATTGGCTTCGTTATTCCTTGGAGATTTTTACCGAGCTCTTTGCCTGGCTCGTATCCTTTCCAGTTCAAGATGCTCTCGATCTTATTGTCCCACCATTTGTCCTTATCAATGGCGTTAACTCGTTCAATGTTGTGGTAGATTTCTCCATCTAACTTTCTTCTCCCATCAATGACCGAAAAAGTCTGTCGACCAGAGATATGGTTGCTACCGTCGCCATGAATGATTACTTCTTGATGATTCCATTCAAAATTCAATGCTTGATGTAGGGTTGATGCCATGGCTCCAGCGGCGTGTATCCAAGGTCACCCTAACAGCAAGTTGTAGGATGCGGGAACATCTATCACTTGGAAGTTTACATCGAACCAGGTTGGTCCCATCTGTAAGCACAAGGTGAATTCTCCCATAGTGGACCTTTGCGAACCATCAAAGGCATTTACATTGATCTCTCCTTCTTTTATAACATGTAGAATTTTGCCCAATTTCTTGAGTGTGATAAGCGGACAAATGTTGAGGCTGGAACCTCCATCAATTAAGATCCATGTAATGAAGTGGTCCTCACATTGCACAGTGATGTGTAGTGCTCTATTATTCCCTAACCCCTCGAGCGGCAGCTCATCTTCATGGAAAGTAATCTTGTGGCTTTCTTGAACATGGCCCACCATGTTTTCCATGTCCCCACTGGTGATATTGTCTGGTACGTATGCCTCACTCAGCACTCTCATCAAGGCGCTCTTGTGCGTCTCAGAATTCTGTAATAGAGAGGGGATAGATATCTAAGCTGGTGTCTTGTTCAGCTGGTCGAGGATTGAGTACTCCTTGGCTTGGATCATTCTCCAATGATTGTCTGAACCTGTCTCAACGGTGGGAGGACGGTTGGCGGCCTGCTCGCTAGATTCAGCCATTGCTCGCTAGAAGTAATGGCTTCCTTAGACTTGCTTTTACCCTTTCTCCTTGCTTCAGCTGTGTAGTCCAATGGGACGACGTTTGAGTAAAAGGGTGGTGTTGTTGACGTTTTGACTGGAATAGGTGTGTTCATCCTTATTCCCACCGGAGTATATGTTATAGGCGGCCGGACTGCTACTTCGAGTGGTCATATAAACTCAACTTCGATCTGCACTGGGGCCTTTTCCTTTGCAGGCGGTCTCGATTCAACCTCGAGTGGAATGGACATGTTTACCTTAGCATCCTCGGATGGCTGCATCTGAACCATAATTGGGTTGAGAGTAATTGCGGGCTTCTTCGGATCACCCTCGGCAATCATCCCAATTGTTCCCTCAGGATCCCAATCATCATCTATTTCAATCATATGGACACCGCCTTTATGGTCTGGCAGTAGATTATTACGAACATTAGGAGCAGGGTCCTTAGCTACAATGATCTTGTTGTCTATGAGGGTTTGTATCTTGTCTTTCAAGGAACGGAATTCCTCGATGATGTGTCCCTTCATGCCGGAGTGGTAAGCACAGGATTTGTTTGGGTTGATTCAATGAGAAGGGTTCTCAAGGGTGGCAACATGAATGGGTGTGACGTAACCGGCAGTTTTGAGTCTTTCATATAGTTTATAATTGGGCTCGGCTATGGCAGTATACTGTTTTGGAGGGCGACTGTCGAAGTTAGGGCGAGGTCTTGGGAAGTTTTGGCGAGTAGGTGGTGATTGACACACCACCTGACTGCAGAGCATTATTAGTAGCCTATAAAGCTTCAAAGTTGGTAACCATACCGCTTATGATGCCCTCTTCGATTCGCTCTCCCAATTTGATGATGTCAGAGAACTTGTGACCTTTGACCATCATCACCCGCTCGTAATATTGAGGGTCATGAGTTCGTACAAAGAATTTCTTCATTTGTTCCTCTTTTAAGGCTGGCCTAACCTTGGCAGCTTCTGACCTCTAACGAGTAGCGTACTCGTGAAAGCTCTCCGTTGTCTTCTTCTTTAAATTCTGGATGTAGAAGACATCCGGAGCATTCTCCGTGTTGAACCTGAATTCATCAATGAAGTCTATTGCCATGCTTACCCAATTAGTCCATTTCTTTGGATCCTGGCTGATGTACCAGGACAGTGCATCTCCTTTCAAACTCCTCATGAAGAGTTTCATGCGGATTCTTTAATCTTTTCCCACGCCAACCAATTTGTCGCAGTAAGTTCTCAAATGGACTCTTAGATCACCAGTATCATCGAATTTCTCGAAATTAGGAGGTTTTGTACCCCTCGGGCAGTTTGACATCAAGCTGTATGCAACGATCTTCATAGTTCATCCCCTCAATCCCTTTAACTCCTTCGACGCCCTGAACTCGGTTGGTCAACTTCTTAAGTTCCTCGACAAAAATCCTGATGAGCCTATCATTCTCGTCAGACTCATGGGTATGCGGTGTGGAATGGGCCATGGTTTCCACATAAATGGGATTATTGTAGGCCTGGAAATAGTCTTTTGTCTGATCCTGGAGAGGTGGAGTGTTATGGTGACAGGCATTGCATTGTGCTGGAGGGACTTGGTCCTTAGGGTGATTCGGTTGTTTAGGGATGTTTTGTAGTAAAATGGGGTTTGGAGCATTTGGGAAGTGGACATCCGGAACATTGAGGGAAAGTGATAGGTGAGCAAAATTCTTGACTTGGTCAAGTTCCTCTTGGAACTTCAGCAGCTTCTTCTCCAGTGGAGACATACCCTCTTGCAGAACCTGAATACCCCGACCATCAGCGATCTCAACCTGTTCATCCCTGTTGTCTTTTTTGGCCCGCTTTTTCCTTTGGGAGGACTAGGAGGAGGAGTAGGAGGAGGGCCCTTCGATCTTGTGCGGTAGGCGGATGATGCCAGAATGCACGAAATAAACTTTGGGGAGGGTAATAACAAGAAAACAAAAACATAAAGTAATGAAGTTAGTGAGGAGTCATAAAATATTGCGATATTTAAATACGTAGTGCAGAAATGTAAAGCGTATCCTAAATTGGGGAACCTCTTGAGCCCGAGGTAGGTCTAGAGACAAATTAATTTAGAGGACTTAAGATGCTAAATGCCTCATTTTAGTGATAATAAAATAGACAAATCCAACACGACTCTAAGAATTCGAAAAATATAAAATATCACTATGGCCTGTGGCCTTATTAGATCAGAAGGCAAAGAAACAATCCTATCTACTTGGTCCCAGAAGGACATTCCTCAGACTCGGCATCTCTGCTCGCCTTGATCAGTTTCCCCATCTCGCGGAGTCCCAGCAGCAAGTAGGTCCTGGCTAGAATTCCTCCTTTGGCTCCCTCGGCCTACTGACAGGTCTTGATCCTCCTAGTGAACTTCTCCTCTAAGTAGACTATGCCTCGCTCCAAGTGTGCTAGCCTTTGGGTGGAGGTGATGTCCATGCCGAATCTGGGGACCTCGTGCCTCATTTCTACAAAACAAACAGGTTAGGCCCTTACCCCCATCAGACTCGGCTATTTAACATCAATAATTATCATGAGCATTTAGTTCTCCAAATAAATGCACAGAACATGAAGGTCTTTGTTTTTCCAGGGAAACCCAATGGACTTTGGACAAGGCCATCCTAAAGGTTGTTGTGCGGATAACACGTTAGCCTGGCTAGGTTTGACCATGATGCATGCAACATACAATAGAGTAAGGTTTCTATGGGGTTTTAGACCGGTACCCTTGAGCAGACAACTCAAAGGGGGAAGGCACGGAACTGTCGACGGCACCGCTGATCGACTAGTTTTACCGCAAATCTGCCTTTTCGAATTTAGGGGTAATAATATTGGAATAGCGCAACCACTCATTGTAAGCTTTGCTATAGGATTTTTATTTGGCACGAGTACAAGATGAATACGTAGCATGATATGCAATAAATAACATTTAAACAAGTAGGCATGTATTTTCACATTGAGGAAAGCATTAAAGAAAGGAAATACGGCATTTATAATTGAAAGCAGTTACAAAGAAAACACGAAGATACATCAGTTTTGTTTAGGACAAAGAAATACTTGCGGGATTAAAAAGTTAATCACATATAACGGGGAATAGGAAAGGGTATAATCATTTAAACAGAAATTGAAAGGTCCAAATTCACAAGACAACTTGTAATGGTGTAAGCCTAGGGAAGCTCCCCAGCAGCGTCGCCATGCTGTTGCGCCCCCTTTTTCCTCGCACGGGTCAGGTGTGGAGAGATCGGGTCTATGACATTTTTGGACAACTCCTTAAAGGACGAGGTTTAAGGAAGAGTCGTCACCTAACAATTTTGTGGTGCGTTAGGGAACCTAAAGTAGATAACTCAAGAACTAGTTTGCGTTACAAGAGATTGGGTAAGGGCTTGAAGTTATCCTAAGAGGAAGGTGTTAGGCACCCCTCAAGATCCACAACTATGGGTCCCAGCCATGAATCTTTGTGAATTTTGACGGTAAACAAATAGAAAGTAAGGTTCATATAAGAGGGGATTTCAAACAACTATTCTAATATATATTCAATGTATTCTATATCTTTGGTTCTTTGATATCCTTCAATTAAGGCTAAGTTCAAAAATATTCCAATTAAGGAAATAGACAATAAGAATAAAGCACCACATGCGAATCAATTAATTCTGAATAGAAATTGAGGGTTTAAAGGAAAGTCTGTCAATCGACCCCCCCCCTAAGTAAAGAATCCAGAATCGATCAAGTAAGAGTCACAATTCTATATTCATCATATAAATTGATAAGAATGCTCAGACATAGTAAACCAGTGTGTCAAACAAGTGCTAGTAGAAAGATGCAAATCTGAACAACCCAGATAGTCATAAGCATAAGTTAGGCTAAGAAAACTCAGTAGAACACATTCAAAGCAATGTAATCACAGAAACTCAAGCAAAGAGAGATCAACAGTCATGCTAATACATAGAACCACATATAGAAGCCTAGGAAAATTAGGGTTTTTAACATAAACAAGATAAAATCTAGTAAAAGTCATAGAATCAGTTATATATGCAAAGAATAGACTCAAACACAAAGAAAAACTTAGCTTTTAACAGGCATAAATAGGGTTCTTAGAAACCCTAGATTTAAAAAGGAAGTAAAAACGTTTGAAAATTGAAGATTCTTAAAGACTGAGTCGAGAATAATGTAAAACATAAGGAAACATGCTTGAATCATTAAAAAATACCATGGATCTGAGAGGTTTAGGAAAAAAATTAGAGTTTCATAAGAGAACCAGTGATAGCCGGAGAACCTGCCGTGAAACTCAAAGATCGTGGTGGATATGGCATGGACTTGTAAAAGCCCCACCGGAGAAGCCAGGAACGACCCAAAGCAGGAGCCTAGGTGCAAGTTGGCATGGCCCAGACCCTCGAGGGCTTCAGAGATGAAGTGAACAAGATAAAGGAGACCTCATGAAGGCTTGTAGTCGAAAGAATGGTGGTCGGAGATGGCCGGAGCAAGGCGGAGGAGCTTCATCGGAGACAGGGTAGGGGAACATGGAATGTTCTAGAGAGAATAAACATAGAGAGATGAGTGGTCTCTGAAAAATGAGGGGTCAGGGAGGGGGGTCGTTTGAGTTAATTTTGGCAAGGATGGATCTGGGTCGTTGATCTCATTTGATCAACGGATCAGATTAATATAGGGGTTGGGCCGAGTTAGTTTTAGGATTGGGTTGGGGTGAATTTCGGTTAGAGATCAGGTGGGGTTGGGTTGAAATGTGGCTAGGATTTAAATAAAATGTGGCTAGTCATTAAATACCCATAAAACAGATAATTAATTAAAATAGCTAATAATTTTATGAAAATAAATTAAGTTTAAATAGGTAAAATTACAGTAATTAACTAATATTAAGTGTAAAAATGCCTAATTTTCGAATTGAAATAGTGCAAAAATGTCCAATTGAGCCATAATTGTAAAATTATTGTAATTGAAATTAAATAAAACCCAATTGGCTAATTTGTGAAATAATTGAGTTTCACTAGATATAAAATTTATTATAAATAACATACAGAGCAGGGAAATATTTTAAAATTATTTCTAGCATAAATTATGAATTATTTAAATATGAAATATTAAAATAATCAGAAAAATAATTTAATAAAAATAGGGAAAAACACTCATTATTACAGAGAGTAATTTTGAGGGCTTATATGCAAGTTTGAAAATTAACTTGAGGAAAAATTGGGTATCAACAATAGTTATATAGTTGGTTTTAGTTCGCGGTTCGTTTCTTCATATCAAATATTATTCCAGATTACATTTATTTGAAATTATTAGATTTAGTTTATTTTAAATAGCCTCATTATGTTCAAGTAAATATTCAAGGAAAATGGCTAATCAGGTTCTAACATTGTCTTGCTTAGCAAGTGTGGTGTTAGGTGCCATCACGATCCCGTGGGTTGGAAATTTGGGTCGTGACACAAAGATCCCTTCTCTCCCTAGCAGTACATTTCGCATAGACCACTGTAATGTTGAGCTCCTTATTTTGTAAAGTATGAGTGAGTTTCACAGTTTGTTGTTTTTCATTGGCTATGATAACATAATTGTATTCTTGTTTCTAGAAACACCAAATCTGTCCATTCATGTTAGCTTGGCAGTGTAGAAATCCCAAATATCTCATGTAACCTTCAATCTTCTTCTTCTTGATGAAAGGTTCCATAATGTCTACGAAGTCAATATTATTGATATGACATAGATTTTTCAGTCCGGCCTTTATATTCCATATGATTGCACTAATCATGGAAATAGGAGGGAGTGGATCAACTTTGACTCCTTCCCTTGGAGGAAGGACACACTTTTTCTTTGTTTTTTCCACTCTTTCTGTTTCTACTTCTGCCTTTTTTAACATGGGAGATTCCCTGTCTGTTGGTAAGCTCTTTTAAGTGAGCTTTAGCCGGGTCATCAGGTTGTTTGTTGAGTGTTTCATCACTGTTGTCTGAAAGAGACATGTTAGAATTCCTAAATCCTTCATCAATCATCCTATCCTGGTCTTGTATCCTCTTCTCTTCAATGTTGTATCCACCAAGGTCTACCACTACTTGAATTCCGGGATGTTTTTTTATTTCTGATGGTAAGGAATCTGATTTTGTATTAGAGCTTCCTTGATTTCTGTTTGTTTCTCTCATGTTGACACTCCCCAAGTCATGGCATTGTGTCGTTGATTTGTTTCGAGCTGTTGGCCTACATCCTCCATGTTGTCATTTCCATCCTTATCATTAATAGAATATCTTTCATCCACCTTTTCAATATTATCCGAGTTGGCATTGGAGGTCCCTTTTTGAGTGTTATCTATATTCTTCGATCTGTTATTCTCCATTAGTCCCAACTCCTTGAGACTTTCTTCCATGAGTGCGTGTGCAACAGTTGTTTTACCTCCCATAGAATTCTTAAGAGTGTCTTTCTTCTTCTTTTTCATCAGAGGTTTATATTGTAACGACTTGACCGGCTGTTTTGAGCTCTAGCGCGTCGTTCAACAGTTTGAAATCGTGAGCAGCTCTTTTTCACGTATTATGACTTGTAGGTGTGGTCAGAATTGAATTTCGGGAAGTTTAGAGTTTATTTGGAAAGAAAATTCCCATTTAAGAAGAAATTCTAATTGTGGAGACCAGTGGGGTTTCTTTCACCGGTTTCGGCTGAGGGGAGCGGCATATCAGTGGTGGCGGGCCTATGAGCTGGGTAGTCCGAACGAGGAAGCCTCACTCACTTTAGAGATATTTTTGCGAGAGTATGTCCCTCAGAGCCTCATGGATACTTGGGTAATGACTGGTTGTTATCTTGGGTAATGACTGGTTGTTGCCCTATTATGCTATTCTTGATTGTCACGCTAAGATCGTGATGCTGGCTATGCCAGGCTTGCCGATATTAGAGTGGAGAGGTACCTTAGAGTATACTCCTCGTAGGGTCATTTCATTTCGGATGGTTGAGAAGGGGTGTGATGCGTATTTGGCCTACGTGAGAGATGTTAGTGTTGATACCCCTCCAGCTGAGTCAGTCCCAGTAGTGAGGGACTTTCCTGATGTATTCCTAGCTGATCTTCTAGGTATGCCGCCCCACAAATATATTGATTTCGGCATTGATTTGTTGCCAGGCACTCAGCCCATTTCTATTACTCCTTACCGTATGGATCCTCCTGAGTTGAAGGAGTTGAAGAAGTAGTTACAGGAGTTGCTTGATAAGGGTTTCATCAGACCCAGTGTATCACCTTGGGGTGCTCCGATATTATTTGTGAAGAAAAAAGATGGTTCTATGCGTATGTGTATTGATTATCGGCAGCAGAACAAGGTCACAATGAAAAAAAGTATCTTTTGCCTCGCATTGATGATTTATTAGACCAACTACAGGGTTTTAGAGTATTCTCCAAGATTGACTTGCGATATGGCTATCATCAGCTGAAGATTCAGAAGTCGGACATCCCGAAGACTGCCTTGAAGACAAGATATGGTCACTATGAGTTTCTTGTCATGTCATTTGGGCTGACCAATGCCCCAGTAGATTTTATGCATTAGATGCACAGTGTGTTCTGGCCTTACCTTGTTTCCTTCGTCATTGTGTTTATTGACGAGAATCTGGTGTATTCCCGATCACGAAAAGATCATGAGCAGCACTTGAGGACCGTGCTTCAGACTTTTGGGGAGAAGAGGTTGTATGTGAAATTCTCTAAGTGTGAGTTCTGGTTTGATTCAATGGCATCCTTGGGCCACATAGTGTCTTGTGATGGGATCAAAGTAGATTCGAAGAAGGCGGAGGCAGTGCAGACCTAGCCTAGACCGTCATCAGCTACGGAGATTCGCAGTTTCCTTGGTTTGGTAGGGTACTACCGTCGCTTTGTAGAGGGGTTGTCGTCTATTGCAGCACCTATGACCAGACTAAGCCAGAAGGGTGCTCCGTTCAGGTGGGCCGAGGAGTATGAAGATAGCTTTCAGAAGCTCAAGACAACATTGACTTCGGCCCCAGTATTAGTGTTGCCTACAGGTTCGAGGTCCTACACTGTCGAGTAAGCAGCTATTGTTCACGCCCTAAAGATCTGGCATCATTATTTGTACGGTGTTCCATGTGAGATTTTTATGGATCACCGAAGTTTGCAGCACTTTTTCAGGCAGAAGGACCTCAATTTTCACCAGCGGAGATGGTTGGAGTTACTAAAGGACTATGACATCACTATATTATACCACCCCGGGAAGGCCAATGTGGTGGCTGACTCCTTGAGTCACCGGGCGGAGAGTTTAGGGAGTTTGGCATATCTTTCGGCAGTTGAGAAGCCCTTAGCTTAGGATTTTCAGTCCTTATCTAGTCAGTTCGTGAGATTAAATCTTTCAGATCCTTGCCGGGTTTTAGCTTGTGTGGTGGATCGGTTTTCTCTTTATCGCTGCATTTGAGAGCGCCAGTATGATGATCCCCACCTTCTAGTTCTTCAGGACAGGGTTCGGCGAGGTGATGCCAAGGATGTGACTATAGGAGATGACGGTGTGATGAGGATGCATGGTCGGATTTGATTCTTGAGGAGGCCCATAGCTCGTGGTATTCCATTCATCCGGGTACCGCGAAGATGTACAAGGACCTGAGACAGCACTATTGGTGGAGAAGGATGAAAAAGGATATAGTGGAGCTTGTGTCCAAGAGTCTCAACTGTCAGCAAGTCAACTATGAGAATCAAAGGCCAGGAGGGTTACTTCAGCAGATTGAGCTTCCAGAGTAGAAGTGGGAGCGGATCACCATGGACTTTGTGGTTGGACTTCCTCGGACTTTGAAAAAGTTCGATTCTATTTGGGTGATTGTGGATAGGCTGATCAAGTCAGCCCATTTCATTCCAGTGTTGACTACATACTCCTCCGAGAGGTTGGAGGAGATTTATATCAGGGAGATTGTTCGCCTCCACGGTATTCCAGTATTTATCATTTCAGACAAAGGTACACAGTTCGGGAGAGCCGTTCAACCAGAGCTAGGCACCAGGGTGGAGTTGAGTACAGCCTTTCACCCTCATATGGACGGGCAATCGGAGCACACGATTTAGATTCTTGACGATATGCTCTGTGACTGTGTGATGGATTTTGGAGGGTCATGGGACCGATACTTTCCACTTGCAGAGTTTGGTTATAATAACATCTACCAGTCCAGCATTCAGATGGTGCCGTATGAGGCTTTATATGGTAGACGGTGCCGGTCTCCAGTGGGATGGTTTGAGCCGGGGCGAGGCCCGATTGTTGGGTACAATTTTGGTCCAGGATGCCCTGGACAAGGTGAAGGTGATTTAGGAGAGACTTCGCACAGCTCAGTCCAGCCAAAAGAGTTATGCGGACTGGAAGGTTCGTGATTTGGCATTTATGGATGGTGATTGGGTTTTGCTTCGAGTATCTCCTATGAAGGGTGTCATGAAGTTCGGGAAGAAGGGTAAGTTGATTCCGAGATTTATTGGTCCTTTTGAGGTATTGCGGCGTGTTGGGGAGGTTGCTTATGAGTTAGCCTGACCTCACCACCTAACAAGAGTGCATCCGATATTCCACGTCTCTATGCTCCGGAAGTATCATGGTGACCCGACTCATGTTTTGGATTTCAGTTCAGCCCAGTTGGACAAGGATTTATCGTATGTTGAGTAGCCAGTCAATATATTGGATAGACAACTCAGAAAGCCCAGGTCTAAGAATATTGCATCAGTCAAGGTTCTGTGGAGGGGTCAGCCGGTCGAGGACGCGACTTGGAAGACTGATCAGGATACACGAAGTCAGTACCCCCATCTTTTCACAGCTTCAGGCATGTCTCTATACTCGTTCGAAGACAAACAGTTTTATTAAGAGGGAGAGAATGTAACGACTCGGTCGGTCATTGTGAGAGTTAGTGAACCGAACCCCTAATAACTGCTTCCCCACTTTTATATCTACTTATGGGACTTGTTGGATGATTATCTGCGAAATTCGGAGAGTTTTTTGGACACATAGTCCCTATATATGAGTTTAAGCTTTATAAATCGGACCTTAGTTAGAACTTTGTAAAGGCGGATCCGGAATAGAATTTTTTCAACTCCGTTAGCTCCGTTGGGTTATTTTGGGTTAGGAGCATGTCCGGATTGTGTTTTTAAGGCCTGTAGTAGAATTAGGCTTGAATTGGCGAAAGTCAGAATTTTGGAGATTTTGGCCGATAGGTGAAATTTTGGTATCTGGCTCGGAATTGAATTGCAGGAGTGGTTGTAGGTCCTTAGTGTCGTTTATGACCTGTGTGTAAGATTTGAAGTCTTTCGGACTAGTTTTGACGTGTTTCGGCATCAGTTGTTGATATTTGAAATTTCATAAGTTCTTAGGCTTGAATCCATGCATAATTGGCGATTTTGATGTTATGTGATGTGTTTTGAAGGCTCGATTAAGTTAGGATAAGGTATTAGGACTGGTTGTAAGTTTGTTTGAGGTCCCGGGGGCCTCGAGGATGTTTCAGATGCTCAACGGGATGATTTTGGACTTAGAGAACCAGCTGAAGCATTGCTGGTTTTGGTGTTTCGCACCTGCGGATGGGGAGCCACATGTGCGGTGGAGGGCATCGCAAGTGGAGAGCCACAGATGTGGACCAGTGATCGTAGGTGCGGGCCCAGTTCATTTAGTGAGTTTTCGCACCTACGATGTATTTTTCTACAGGTGCGGTCCAATGAGTCGCAGGTGCGAAATTACTGGGTTGTTTATACAAAATCCGAGGGTTTGAAATTCATATTTTCTAAAATGATTTGGAGCTCGGGATTGACAGTTTTGAGTGGGTTTTGAGGAGAATATTCATAAGTAGCGATTCCTAACCTTATTTTACTGGTATATCATTAATCCATAGCAATTTCTTCAATCTAATCAATGAATTTGAGTGAAAAATCATGAAAATGGGAGGAAGGATCCCCAAATAGAAATCTGAGTATTTAATGATATTTTGACATTGGTTTTCGATGATTCTTGTTCGAGTGAGTTAGTGAGTGAATGGGTGTTTTAAATTTGTAAATTTCACTCGATTCCGAGACGTGGGCCCAGGGAACTTTTTGGGCAATTTTTCTAATTTCACGTTTTAGACTTGAACTAATTAGCTAGATCAATTTATTACAATGATATTTACATTATGAAACTTATTTGAATAGATTCAGGCCATTCGGAGATTTCTACTCGTGGCAAGAACGTGATTCCGGGTTGATTTGAGCAGTCGAGGTACGTGGCTTGCCTAATTTCGTGTTGGGGACTTCTCCTTAGGATATTTGCTGCTAAATATTGTGTGGGCGCCGCCGTGTACGTGAGGTGACAAGTACGTACACAGGCCATTATTTTAAAAATCTCATTTTTCCTCACTAAAACATAAATTGTTTCCTCTTTCAAGAACTTGCTCTCATATGATATATTGTTTAATTTAGATTAGCAAAGCATGCTTACGTGCCTAATTGCCTACTTGATTTTCTGTGCGCCATGCCTCGTTAAACCCTTATCTGCCTTATCTGTGATTAGTATAAACTGTGTAATTTCGATTTTATGCTTGTCGTGCATCCTGCATAGCATTTTTAAATTGGGACTACGGACGTATTTCGGGAGATCCCCATATACTGAATATTTAAATTGGGGCTACGGACGTATTCTGGGAGATCCCCTTGTACTGCATATTTACTTTGGGACTACGGACGTATTCCGGGAGATCCCCATGTACTGCATATTTACTTTGGGACTACGGACGTATTCCGGAAGATCCCCCCCTGTACGGCATAATCATTTGGAACTACGGGACGGTATTCCGGGAGATTCCACTTTGTGATATATTGTATTGGGCCGAGGATTTTCTTTACTGTAAAACTTATATTATTTTTCTCAAACTATTTACTGTAGACATTACCTATCTTTTGTACTATTTTAAACTGACTTATTTAGAAATCCAGTAGAGCCTTAACCTGCCCTCGTCACTACATGACTGGGGTTAGGCTTGGCACTTACTGGGTACCAAATGTGGTGTACTCATGCCCTTTCCTGCACATGTTTTTTGTGTGCAGATCCAGGTACGATCTATCACCCTCGTGGTTAGTCATTGCTGTTGATTCTAGGAGATTGCAAGGTATTTCTGCCGCGTCCTCAGAATTCCTCTGAGTCCCCTTCTATTCGATCTTGTAGAGACGTTCTTATGTACTTTTTCCAGTTTTTGTTAGAGCTACAATAGTGTTAGAACTTTTTGACTGTCTGTGATATTCCGGGTTTTAGGGAGTTATATTTTTGTATGAGTCGAACAGCCAGTACGCTACTTATGTCATTGCCCTTATCCCCTTTATTGCTTGCATTTTATTTCAATTTTTTCCCGTTATAGTAGGCATACTTAGTCGTAGAGACTAGGTGTCGTCACGACACATTCGAAGGGTAAATCGGGTCGTGACACATATTTTGGTTCCCGAGTTCAGTATAGGTCTAATACTGCATTTATGACTTGTCTGTCAAATTTGGTGAGAAACAGAGTTGGTTTGACGTGATTCGGACGTCCGCTTGTGAAAATAGAAGTTTCAAAGTTTTATTGAAAATTTCATTTGATTTGGTGTTCAATTCGTAGTTCTATGTGTTATTTTTTCCATTTGATCACACGAGCAACTTCGTATGATATTTTTAGACTTGTGTGCATAGTTGGTTTAGAACCCCGAGGGCTCAGTTGAGTTTCGAATAGGCTACAGAGTGAAATTGGACTTAGAAAATATTGAGATCGGGCTTGGCATTTGCGATCGCTGATGGGTTCGCATTTATGAGCTACTCAGTGCAGTTGCAAAGAGTAGCTGGGCCGCATGACTTTCGCATTTGCAAATAATGCTTTGCATTTGCGGAGGGGGTCAGGTGGGGTTAGTGATCGCAAATGCGATTAAATGGTCGCATTTGCAGAAACTCAGTGTTCGCATTTGCGAACTTCTTATTGCAAGGTGATGAATGCAGAGATGCAAGGACTTCGCAATTGCGATGGTTTCTTCGCATTTGCCAACCCCAGCTCGCAATTGTGACATCTACAGCAGGGTAAAACTTGACTTAGACGACATTTTGCTCATTCTTCACAATTTTCAGAACGAGAAACCCTAGTTGCGATTTTTCAAAGAATATTTCTTCCCCAAATCATTGGTATGTGATTCTAAACTAGTTTATTTCAATCTTTCACTACATTTCCTAAGATTTCAACCTTAAATCTTGTGTTTTCACGATGAAAATTGTGGGTTATGGTAGTAATTAGGGATTTTGTAAATTGGGAATTTATACCTCAAATTGAGGTCGAATTCTAAAACAAGTTATATTACCGGGCTCGAGGTGAATAGGTATTTGGATTTAGGTTCGAACTTCGGGATTTGACCAAGCGGGCGCAGGCGTTGTGTTTTTCCACAATGGCCTAAATTGAATTCCTTGAAATCGTGGGTAGTCCGTAAGGCTTAATTTCAAATCGTTTGATTGGTAATTTGCTAGATTCTATTGGTTCAGAGGCTTGTTTGAGAGGTAAAATTTTGGTTGAGCATTGAGTGGTCATTGAAGCAAGGTAAGTGTTGTGTCTAACCTTGACTTGAGGGAATTAGGAACCCTCAGACTATGTGCTATGTAAATTTCATGTGAGCGACGTATATTTGAGGTGACGAATGCTTATACACCGCCGAAATATATGTTTTCCCGCTTTTCTTAAATTATCTCATTCCCTGTCTTAATTGGTATATTCTCTAAATGTGTTCCCATGCCTAATTGCTACCTGTTAGCCATTATTTCCTCCTGTTTGTGATATTAGATCCTTTCATAGTTCATGATCTCCTACTATTTGCTCAAGTTGGTTTATTTGCACATTCTAGTTGTAAATTCTGGATTGGGCTCACTGTGTAGTATTACTTATGCGGATTATCATGTTGTACAAGCTTTCCTATTTGTTTTAGTTTTGTGTTTAGGGATTGTAAAGGCTTTTCCGTGATTTGAATTGCAAGTTTTACTGTGCATATTGAGTACTTGAAAATGATATGGTGGGATCGGATTGCACGCTGCAACATGTAAAATAAGGGTGGTATGATGAGGTTGAATAAGGGTCAATCTATAATGTACTGTGAGACGGGGTTGCACGCCGCAACAGGTGTAATAAGGGTGGATCATTTTGGTGGAATAAGGGTGAACTATGATTACGATATTGTGATATGGTGGGATTGGGTTGCACGACGCAACACTTATATATGTATTTATATATATACTCATTGTTGTTAATGTTGTTACGAGGAAAAAAGGAAGGATTATGTGACGTACGGTGGGATCAGGTTGCGCGCTGCAACAACTTGTGTGTTTATATGCTTCTGAGTTGTGATAATCTTACTATATTCCTTTTGCACTTAAGGATCGGCAAATTCTGAACGTCACTGACATATTCCTGAAGCTGTAGCTATTGCTTTCAATTGACTGCTTCATCTCATTCTGTATTTCCTTTTCTATCTATATTATTTATATTGTGTAGAGTGAGTGACCCGCCTTAGTCTCGTCACTACTTCATCGAGGTTAGACTCGGTACTTACAGAGTACATGGGGTCGGTTGTACTCATACTACACTGTGCACTTTTTGTGCATATTTTGGTACCGGCCCGAGCTGATCATGAAGTTAGCAGCTGGACTTGCTCAAAAGGAGACCCAAGGTAGATCTGTTGGCGTCGGCAGACCTTGGAGTCTCTTCCTAGTCACATTATTTTACTGTTTCTTTCAGAACACTACTTTTCCTTTCATACTCTGTTTGTAGTAAATTATAGTAGCTCGTGAGTTGTTACTCCAGATCCTAAATGTATCAGATATTATGAGTTTTGTGTTATTTCGTAAATCAGATTTAGATTTTGTTTAGCTTAATTGTTCTTGTTATTAAAATTTGTTAAAGTTGGCATTAAGAATCCTCTAACGTGGGTTTGCCTAGCAAGTGAAATGTTAGGCGCCATCACGGTTCCAAAGGTGAGAATTCCGGATCGTGACAGTGTGTGAATATATACAGAGAGAGAGTTAACTTTTATATCTAAATAAGTTTATAGAGAGAGTACTTAACCTTTTCCACATTCTCAAAGTAGAAATTAAAAACTTTTAACGCAGACTAATTACAAATACATTTTTAAGAAAACTACTCCATAAATAAACTGAATTGATAAATGGTCGAGGTAATGATCTGCATTAACTAGACCGAAATAAATGGAATGAAAATGAGCGAAACTATGCATTATAACTCAACATGTCCAACTCTTACTAGATTTCAATTTCCTTATTTGTCTGTCCAACTCATACTAGATTTCAATTTCCTTATTTGTTTTCTTATAATTTTCTTAATTCTAAACAAAAATAAGAAAAAAATTCTTCAATAAGACTATATGTAATACTCAAACAGAACTTTTTAAATACCAAACTAAATTCTAATATGCAGCCACTCACTTAGGCATTAAAATTGTTATGCGGCCTTGTTTTGATAACTTTGTTTTGGTCATATGACCTGTTTTGGTAATCTATTTTGGTGGCCAATGAAACTTGTGAAATTTGCCAATAAAAGGGCAGCACTTCTCGAGTCAGAAATGCACCAGCAAGATTTGAGGATTCCTCTCTCGTGTATCTTTTCTCTTCTCTATATTTTTTAAAAGCTAATCACCCAAGTTTTCATCTCCTGTGATGTTGGGGGGTTTGGCTGGACCGCTACCATGTCTATTATATAAACAAATAGAGTACACTGAGGAATGTCATTTTTAAGGGGATACAATCATGCCATACTTTACTCACAAGGGGATTTCTCTGGTTTATAGTTCTAACAATGTGTCATGCTGATGAATTAGAGTAATGCCAATTTTCAGTAAGATTCCAAATGGCCTTGTCATTATTATTCTGCCTCCCTCTAGATATGCTGCTGATATGATGAAAAATATGGCTGGGTAGAAGTTGCTCGAACTTGTGAGTATTCTACTCCTTGTTCCTGAAAAACTGGGAAACTTGAATCTTACCAGATGTATTAGTGTGATTGACAACTTTAGCAAGTGGTCCTTTACCTGTTAAGTTGTCCCACCAGAAACTGCAATTGCCTATGTTAATATTCCAAATAATATTATTTTCGGCTATGAGAGTTACCGGAGGCAATAGATTTATTAACTGGATGGGATCAACTACAATATTTAGCTTGGAGGTA
The DNA here is from genome assembly GCA_005239505.1 of Nicotiana paniculata. Classification (NCBI taxonomy): domain Eukaryota; kingdom Viridiplantae; phylum Streptophyta; class Magnoliopsida; order Solanales; family Solanaceae; genus Nicotiana; species Nicotiana paniculata. The sequence goes on along the minus strand of ML322046.1, from coordinate 1,163 downwards.
GTCAGCTCATAAAGAAAGACAGGTTCTGAACCTCCACCATCTTTTAATGTTGAAAATTTCATTGATGTCTTCCATTCTTCTAATTCTGATACAACTTTCCTCCTTAGGTACCCACACGTTTTTCCAGGAGCTCCAACGAAACTTATTCTTGTCACCAATGGAATCCCAAAGGAATCTTACAAAATGCTTTTCAATCGGATTAAGTGTAGCTTTTGGGGGTTCATGACAGAGAGGGTGTATA